>JACGDI010005414.1:139447-166522 GCA_014898725.1 Jacaranda copaia | reverse complement strand
ATGTATATATTTAGATATATGTGTATATATAAATATATATCATATACATGATATGTGATAAATATCATATATGTCATATATTTTATTATATATGTATTTGGCATTTTTGTTATTTTTTTAATTAATCAAATCATTTTAGCTGCCAATAAGGCAAAAATTCCAAATGGGCATGCATCCAACGAGCCACGTCAGCTTTTCCTACAACTTTTGCTAATTCTAGTGAAAAAAAAGGGCTATAAATGCTATTTTTTTAATACTTATAGGACTACAATTATAATTATGTAATTTATAGGATCAAAAACCAAATGAAGTAAAGTTACAAGATGAAAATTAGTATTTTGCCTATATGTGCATATATAATTTTATTTTTATATGTTTTCTGTAGCATCCCTTCATGGGGTAGCACCCAAGCTGAGGCACCGCTCCAGTTCAAACGTAAAATACGATTCATAATATCCATAATAGGCCCATAACGAATTTTTCAAATTTAATTAACCAAAAGCAGTGATAAAATCAAGCTATCGATCAAAATAAAACACAATATACACATTATGGTTCAACCCATGAATACCCAACAAAATTATACAAGTCTCAGATCCTAGCTAACAGTTAACATATCACAACATCTCGATTCCAAACTTAGCATTCAAGAGATCTTAAACTTACACATAAGCACATATTCAATTACAGATTGTATTCTTTCGTCAGCCTAAGCTAAAGATCCACTTTCGCCAGTTTATCCTATCTAAGAAACATGAATAGTACGAGGGATAAATCCAAAAGACTTAGTGAGGGATATTCTTATCAAGAAATAACGAGGATCTATCGGGGAAAATCCACCCAACGAATCGTCAATTTATGTTCAAAATAGAGACGCATCAAGAACAATCAATAACAAGTTTGGTATGCAGACAATGGCAAGTCCAAGAATAAACAATATCAAATTCAAGACTTCTAATAGGTACTAAGTCGGGGTTGTAATTGTTGGCTCAAACGGCCTGGGATCATCTCAACCAATTTTGCTCGAGAGGTATAGAGCATCTCAACTGATCACAGTAGGAAGAAAATACAGACAGCTCATCCGGCACATACAACAGCCAGATATAGACCAAGAACTACACCGTCCTTATTGCTCCAAGAGTAAACAAAACAATCAGAATACAATCAGAACAGAACAAAGCCGAATATAATATGCAGTCCAACAAATCAGAACAAACCTGTATATTGAAATTTCCTTATACCAATCAAACAAATAATCCCAAAGCATGACAACTTTGTAAACAATTGGTGTGCCCATATGGACCGTATGGCGCACTGTGAATGCCTAAGCGAGCTGCTTAGCGTACCACTGATACCTAAGCAGACCACTTAGTGTGCCATGGACACCCAGGTGGACTGCAAGGCGTGTCCCATATATCCCAGCATTCCCCATAGGATTGGCACTCGGCCCACATGTCACCGTACAGATAACAGAATAACCGCTTATACAGATGCCTAAGGGGAAATCCATAGCGCACTATCGATTTCAAAGTAATAGATCAGAATAGAACAGTATGCTGCCGAAGCAATAGAAAACAGTAAACAGAACAAATAAGCTAGCACGGCCAATGAATACAGAGTTGATAACTGATATACCGACAAGGCAATCGATACAATACAGACAGACAGATACGAGACAGACAAATATTAGAATAATAGATAACAGACAGAATAATAATAAATAATATTTAATATTTATAAATAAATATAATATAATTTTTCATTCATACTTATATACATATATCATATATATACACCACAAAAAAATAGGTTAATCGTGGCATATGTTTAGTGATGGTTTGTTTCAACTGTAGCAAAAATATTAATTTGACAATGGTTAAGCAGCAATTTATCCAAACTGCCGTGGAATTCGTAATAAATGGCAGTGGTTAATGTGACCTCCCTTAAATGAATAACTTCGTACTGATTTTTCTAAACTACTGCAATTAATAATATTGTTTTTTTTCACTTATTAGATTGCACTTTGTTTTTTACTTTAAAGGGTTTTGTCCATAATTTTTAAATATATTTATGTAATGCCAATTATTTTTTATAAATTTCTAAAATGAAGTGTTTAATATTATAAGCTCTTCTACAAAACGTAAAGAGGTATTCATTTATTTTAAAATTTGAATATACTTATGTAATAATTTAGACCGTATGAATTTTGAGTTTTTATTTTATTCATACATTGCAAGGCTTACTTTAAAAAATAAAATCTGATATTTTTATAAGCTTAAAAAATTCATATAATATCTGTTCATTAAAAACTTAACCAAACACCCACTTAGTCTATATTTTTACTTGTCTATTAATATTATATATTTTTTGATTAATGAAATAAATTATTATAGTATTTTCTTTACCCAAAACTCACAGTACAAAAATATTACTCCTATACCTAACAATTTATATATACATATATGTAATAAAATTTCTTTGCTTCATGCTACTATATTATATAATTATCCCACACTTTCTGTTTATTTCTTTTATGTCACTATTTGATACTCTTATTTTATTTATTCAAATGGCAATTATTATTTTATTTTTAAAAATAAAGTAATATTTGCTTGATAACATGTGAAATTGTTTGAGAACTCTATATGAAACAAACGAATAAGTAACTAAGCAAACGCTAAAATTAACTTTTGACGGATGTAGCCAAAATGGTTAGGTGCTTCCCAGGTGGGTGGGCATGCACGGGATCAACCCCTACTGTTAGCAATTTGGGAGTAATTTTGTTGCGAGTAGACCAGGCTGGCATGCAGAGGGGCACAGGTACAGGTGGGTTTGTGAGTGGGTGGGCGCTGGGCTGCTAGTGGGCTGACAATTTTGCGAGTAGGCTTGGGCAATGGGCTTGTGGGTAGGTATTGGTGTGGGTGTGCACGGGTGCAGGCATGCATGTGGGAGGGTCGGTGGGCTTTGAGGTCATTAGTGCTGGTGGGTGGTGGGCTCGTGGGTGTGCGAGGGTGCTAGTGCTCATGTGGGTGGGTAGTGGGCTTGAAGACACGGTTGCGGGTAGGCTGGCGGGCCTGTGGGCGCTGGGCTGTTGGCGAATGAGCCTAGGCCGGTAGGAGGGCAATGGACTATTGGGTTGGGGCCTTGGTGATGGGCATTGGCACGGGCGAGCCCAAAGTTCAATGGTCCAGCAAGTGAAGGCCGATGTGAAATGGCCCATCCATATGCATAGTGGCTCAAATGCAGTAGCCCAAACAAAAGTCCATACACACATTTCGTAATAAAATTTTTAGTTATTTATTCATTAATAATGAAATACTTTTTTTTGAATTAAAATATTATTTAAATAATTGTAACCAAATTTTTGGTTACACAAATAATTTGTAACAAAATTAAAATAAATAAATAATATTATTATAATACGCATTGGTAATGAAAAATAAAAAATAACAAAATTGCCAATGTTATGGTAACTAAATATTTCATTACATTATAAAAATATATGGTAACTAACATTGTTTTGTCACTAATATGAAACTTTTTGTAACAAAAGATTTTGTTGCCATAAGTTCATCATTCGTAACGAACCAAAAAATTCATTAGCTAGATTTTTTACGACGGGTTTTAAGACACTAAACTTAAATAACAAAATTTTTGTTATCAATAATTTAGATAATGAAATTCAGTATTATGGGAACAAAATTATTCGTTACTAAAATTGTACTTTGTTCTAATGTAAATTTTTTCTTCAAAGAAAACATGATAAAATAAAAAGTTATTAATAATGAACAATTAGAAATCAAATTAACTTAAATAAGTATAGTTGATGCCTTTATTAGATGGTCGATACTTGCTCTTCATAACTTGATTTAGACCATTCTTGAAGAAATTATCAAAGTCATTATTAGCAACATGTCCCAAAAATCAGCCCAGTAGGCCAGCTACCTCTCCTATAGGTTGACCTTCCCAATTCCATCCTAAGGCAACCCTTTGACTAAGAGGTATTACAAGCACATCACGCATCTTAATATCTATCTTATGTCATGCTTCTGTCACTTCACCATTCTCAAAATATTGTTTAGCAAAAATGTAACTTACTTAAAAATATTAAATTGAAAATCAATAATTTATTGCTAAATCACTTGCCTATCAAACTAACAGGTGAATATCTATAGACTTTCTGCTGCAAGAGGATAGGTTTAGATGGGCTTGGCTCATCTACTACCTCTCTGAGTAGTAACATCACTTGAGCCCTGAAAGTCATCATGTAGTTGAGTAGGTTTAGACCGATACTTGAAGGCACGTCTATTTGGTCTAGCATATTTGCAAGATCGAGAATGTCAAGAAATTTTAGTAGAACTCAAAATGCAACATTCATTATACGATAGCAAAATGTAAATAAATGAATGTAAAGAATATCTTAACAAAAGTATTTAATTAAAGACACAAGGACATAATAAACATGCCTTCTAGAAAATCATATTCTCAGTACCATTAGCAGCATTTTCAATAATGGTTGAACTTAAGGATCATCATTTGTAGCAACCTTTTGCAATTGTATGTGTGGTTTCTTCAAGGAGTAAAATATTATTTTTGTTATTGTAAGCCTCATTACACGTGATAGTCTCTTCATCATCAAAGTTATGTTGTATAAGTCTTTTGGATTTAATTGAACCAGTATGCTTTAATTATTTCTTTTCCATCCACATAATAAGCCATTTGAACTTCAAAACCTTTTATATATTGTTCATCATTTTTATGTGCACCAATATGCATCAATCTTGTAAAGTTAATGGAAATAACGCGTAAATTATCTTTTTTCTTGCCGCTTGAGTTAGAGTATTAGATTATTCACATTTAAACAAGGGAATGGTGAATAAGTCATTGTAGCTAAGCTCAATTACGTATAATATTCTATAATAAGGGACCTCTTCAATATTTATCAGGGCTTATAGTTGCTTGAGCAACTTTTTGTTCCAAATGTGCCAAAAACTCCACTATTTTGAGTTTTCAATCCTTTGTCGCGAGCCAACATAAGAAATTTGTATCCATTGATGTGAAAGTCATCTTTTTCTTTACCTAAGAGTGTATCTAATAGAAATTTCTACCTTTCAGTGTTTTTTACAAACCCTGTTCACTTAAAGTGTTTGCATCTTTAGTTTCCACAGTCCAAAGTTGTTTTTTCATTGAATTTTTCACATCTTATACTCCATGGTAGACATCCTCACGGTCAAATTGGCTTGGATATCACTTTGTTGTGCCTCAATCTAATTTATAAATGTAAAAATATGAAATCAGCTAAGTAATCAAATACAAAACTACAAAATAAAACAAGATTTTATATGGTTCGGTTTAATTGATAGCCTATGTTCGTGATGCAAAGTGAAAAGAAATTTATTATAGTAAGATTTAAGGACTGCAGAGATTACTCAACTTCAAATTTCAATCTCATTACACCCATCTTCTTTGTTTCATTTGTTCACATAATACCTAATCTCAATTGCACTTTAAAATATTTCCTATGCTCCAAAACTGATCCATAAGAAAATAACTCAATTTTAATGTCTTGGATTCAAAAGTAATTGAAAAACTGAACAATTAGTGGATTAAAAACCCGCTTCGAAGCACCGTAGCAACAAAGTTTCGTCAAACAATTTGGGCATCCTCATTATCATTTTTTTTTTTCACTTTTAAAAGTGCCAAGGCACTGGTACAGTACTAAAAGCTGAACGGAAGTAAATGAGAAAAATCTAGGCATGAAAATTGCCTTTCAAACAAATAGTAGGCTTCAAATTCTTTTCGATAAATTTATCTTCGGAGAACTAGTGCTCACCGAATCTCCAAACATATTGTTCAACAAACAGATGGTGTAACACCCCTGAACTTCAAAATTTTTGAAAAATATGAATATAGAATTCAAGATATTGATTGGTTGGATTTTAGGACTCGAAAAATAAATAAAAAGAACTTCATTGTAAGAAGATTAAAAATTTTGGGGTTAATTTGCAATTTGCAAAAACCAGATTGAGAAATCTTTATAAATCTTGGGGGTTTGTGTGAAATATTTTTGGGTCAAAGGGGTCAAAATAGGTCACTAACTAAATTTGAGGCCAAAGCGAAAGGTTTTGAAATCTTGGTGGACCTAACTACAAGCTGGAATAAAGTTTTGGGGCTGAAAACATAATTTTCAAAAGTTGGCCTTTAAATAGCAATTCCCCCCTCCCCCAACTTCATCAAATTCTTACATGCAAACCCCTCTCCCCTCACTAGCAAACTCCCTCGATAGATGGCGAAAACCCAAAACCAAACATACCATTACCTTTCTCTCAACGAAAGGAATGCAATGGTACCGGACTTTCTTAGAACCAACTGGTGAGTTGCCGAGAATTGGTCCCTGAACGGACCTTCAGGGTGGTGGTCATGGGTTGCTCCATTTTCGGTAACTGAAACTTGGAGTGCAATATTAGATTTTAACAAGCTCAGCTCAAGGGTCAAGATGGTGGCTTCAATTTCTAGTTCCGACCACTGATGGTGATAGAATTCAAAAAAATGTGAGGCAGCAATAGTGGTGGAGCTATGGTAGTTTTAGCCAATTACTTTCGACTCCAGTAGCAACTTAGAAAATTGGTTGAGGCATTTTGATCAGCATAGCTGGATGAGTTGAATAGTGGTGTGCGATTTAATTTCGACAATGGCACACGGCGATGCTCTGGTGGCCAACGACGGTGTTCTAGCGACTTTTGAACAAAATATTTTCCTCGACGTGGTGAATGCACTGGCGGCATTATTTCGTAAAGATAAGGCACCAATAAGGATATCTTGGGAATGACCGGATTTGGGGATAAGTTTTGTACCAATTATTTTTACCAAATCTTATATTATGTCAAGAAATAGGGATTTGATATATGATTTGGATGTATGTACCTTGCATGGATATATATATATATATACATGTGCCAAGTGGACCCAGATATATTATATCATATATTAACTTTAGTTAATTAAGTTTATTAAGTAAGAAAACCCAAAATCTTATATTATGTCAAAAAGGATGAAGAATTGATATCAGAATTGGACTTATAAACCATGCATGTGTGATTTCAACTATGTAGCGGACTCGAATTTAGTATGTCATGTGATAATCTTGGTTAAATAAGTGTCTTAGGTGTTAAAAACCCTAATTTTTATAGATTTGAGACCTAAGTAACAATAATTAGGTTAATTAAGATAATTAGACTATTATTATTGATTTGGAATAATGTTATGAGGTATAATATGTAATTAAGGATAGGATTACATTCTCTTATTGGGACTGATACAAACTTTGTGACTATTTCTATAATAATGACTTAATTAGCATGTTGCGTATCAATAGTACCAATCACACCCTAAAATTATCATATTAGCTGAGAAATTAGTAATTTTAGACTGCTAATGGTGTAATTGTAATTATTAAGGACTATTAAAGTTAAACGGGGATGTTGACTGTGAGTATGCTCTATTGATTAGGTAACGAAAAAGTGGGTCCTACTGACCAATAGATTATTGATTGTGGTTGCACCTTATGAGACTACGGAGATAAGGGTCTGCTACTTTGGCCTCAAATATTTCTATTGGTTCTTGTGGAAAAAACCTTTGTAAGGATTAAATATGCTTAAACTATGCCTGCTCGTGTTTATTGAAATCTATAATTGATTATGTACTTGCTTGTGAACTGTTAATTGACTTATAAACCCTTGTGAGTGTTAATTCTTGATTTCACTCTAATATGAGTTTGTTCTTATTCGTTTTGATGCCCAGAACTCTATTGTTACCTATCATGTACTTGTTCTTAATTGGTACTTGTTATTGTTCTGTACTCGTTCCCATCCTATGTTATTATCGAATACCTTACCAGCATACTTGCTTATTCGTATCTTGTTATCTGGCCATGATGGGTTAATCGTACTTGTGGAACATTATTATTTTTCCTTGTCAACATTTTTCTGTACATGTTATCTATTACTTCACTGATTTATTTATTTATCTAGTATTAACGATGTGCTAGGGATTCCCTATAGGCATCTATTTATATTATTTATTGGTTCTTGTTAATTATTCAGAAACTTGACTGGCTAAGGGCTAAATCGGGTGAAATGATTGGGTATATAGGACACGCTATGCAGTCCACATAAATGTTAATGATAAGCTAGGGATTTCTCCCTAGGTATTGATGGTGCACTAAGGATTTCTCCTACGTATCGGTAGTGTACTAGGTTCCCCTTGGGTATTGTAGTGTGCCATACGGTCCATATGGACACAAGCTATGTACCAAGCTGTCATGCTTTAGTAAAGTACTTGTTTGATTAGAATAAGATGAATCTAATATGCATGTCTCATTTTGATCTATTGAACTACATATACTGTTCGGGTTTGCTTGAACATACTTGTATCCTAATTGATTGTGATCTATTCTTGGAATAATAAGGCTGGAGTGAATTCCCAATTTAGTTTGGACTGATGTCTCAGGCCAAGCTAGTCAACAGAAATTTCACCCAAACTGTGATCAGTTGAGATGGTCTATACCTCTCAAACAAGATTGATTGAGATGATCTGGCCACTGAGCCAATAGTTATAGCTCCCAACTTACTTGAATCAAACTTGTTCATGTATTGATATTGAATTACAATCCATTGAGATGTTCATTTCTCGATAGGTTCCCATTGCTTATTGTTTATGTTATCCCTCGTTAACTCCTTTAGGCTTATCCCCATTTCATCCTTTATTTCTTAGACAGGTTTCAGATGAAGAAATAACTTTTGTAATAGAATAGGTGCTCATATGTATAAATAGGTTCACTTGAATACTAAATTTGGATTTAAAGATGCTGTGATAGGTCAAGGTTGATATTAATAACTTGAGGCCTGTATAAGTTTTGTTAAATGTTAACAAGTAGAATTCTAGTGTGCATTTAATGTTTTGTTGAGTTAGGAAGTTTGAAACTATTGTTACTTCTAATACGTTAAGTTTTGAAAAAAAAAGTTTATGGGCCTATTACTTATTTCTGGGTTCATAATCAAAATTAAATTAATCTGATATCTCAGCTTAGGGTTACATGCCAAGCTATGTGCCTGAGCAAATAGAGAGATAAGAGATAGTTCTTGTGTTCAAATTAAATGTTATTGATTGTTATCTTGTCTTGATCAAGGAGCAATAAGGAAGAATGTCAACAGGTTTGCTAAATGTTGATATGTTTCATATTCTTTCAAGCTTAAATTTTGATTTTTGTTAGTCGTGGCTTGATCATCTAAATTATTGTCAAAAGGTCTTGTTATTTGTTGTTGCAGTTCATTATTTCTCTCCAACTACTATTTTGTATTCCCCTTACTAAGTTCTTAAGACTCATCCTCCTTGTTATCCTTTATTTTTTCCAGACAAGTTGAAGTGAAAGGTAGAAGGTTAAGTTTTAATTGAAGTTATTTTGTTACAAATTTGGTGTATAGTTGTACATATAGTTCCCACCTAATCGAGACTTTGGTTAAGAAATGTTTTGTAAAGGTTGTACGAACTTAAGATACTGGAGTTGTATATATTATGCTTTATTGGTGATTTATTTTACTTTGAGATGATTAACTTTCAGTTTTCATAGTTATCATTGACTAGATTTCAAGCTTGAATTGGTTGCTTCTCCACTTAAGGTGATACTCCTAGTGGGGGGCGCCACAGAGGTGGTACTCTAAGTGGGGGTGCCATAGAGGTAGTATCAGAGCTTGGGTTAGGAAAGCCCAAGCTATGCTAAGACTTGATCCTTGGATGTGAAATTATATGATAATAGAGATTTAATTTGAATTGGGAATCATCTAGGATGTAAACACTCAGGACAAGGAAAATCTAAGTTATTGTAGAAACTAATCCTAGTATATGATTCTCAAATTGTAGGAAAATAAACTTGTTTATGGAAACGATTTAAACATGTTCACTTAAGTTTGGGTATGCTTGTGGTATACTAGAATATTATCCTCATAGATGAAATTCTTGTTTAGTGAATGTTAAGCTTGACTTTGGAATTACTTAAGATAAAAATGAGATGGAGAAGAGGCAAGATCATCAAAATCTTTGTTAGAATTGTATAATATAAAACAATTCTATAGATATATATATATACATATCCTGACCCTTGTGCATCAAGGACTAACAACGGCTGTATATTGGCTAATAAATAATTTCATTTAATTATTTCAGATAAGTGCATTTTATTGTTGTAAAGATTCCAACCCATCAAATGGTGTCACCAAAGCTAACCCCAATACCTTCTCCTAGTTGAGTAAATTTGGAAGAAGATACCTCAGAACGGAGATGCCCAATAAATGTTGAAGAAAGGACATGAGACTTACGGGTGCATTTAGCAGCTAGTGGAGAGGACATAGAACAAATGAATGTGATATGTTAGCAATAGAAACCTTGAGAGAAGCGAAGAGCCTCTGGAGTTAGAGACTTTAGCACATTTCTTTAAGTTCTGCCCTCTAATGTTTATGGGTGAATCAAATCACCAAAAGGTAGAAGCTTGGATTAAGGAGATTGAAAATATTTTTTAGAAGTTAGGTTATCCAAATAACCTCAAACGTCTATTTGCCATCTATCTGATGGAAGGAGTTGCACAACAATGGTGGACCTTGGTAAGCTAACAATATACCTCGTGCCTGGGACAACTTCACACGAGAATTTATGGATAGATTCATACCACAAGAAGTAAGAGATGCCTGAGAACAAGAATTTGAGAGTCTTACCTAAAGAGATATAATAGTATGGCAATATGAGGCAATATTTAGTAAGTTAAATCAGTATGCACCGTAGATATTGAGAATAGAAGAATATAAGACAAAGAGATTTATTTTGAGGTTGAGATTGGAGATACGACAAATCCTTGTGCCTTACAAGAAATCTAACTTCGAGGAAGCCTTAAAGAGGGCACAAGAACTTCTTAAGGTATAGACTAATGAGAGAAAGAGCAAGAGAAAAAAAGTTTTAGAATCCAAAGTTATAATTGGTAAGGAAAGTGGTTCACAAAAGAAACGGCAAAACGTTCAAACTGGAACACCAAAAAGAGGTTATAGATTTTGTAGAGCTTTAAATCATGAGGAATCTAACTACTGGAAAAAACTTAGAAGGAGCAAGGGTTGTAGCAGTGATCAACTTTTTTTCAAGGATTACCCTAAAAATAAACAATCAACCACAAGGGCTCAAGAGAATAAAGAAAAATAGGTGATTGAAAGTTCTACCTGAGTTTTCGAAAAGCGGATATCAAGTCTGTTATTACTGATATGAAGAATTAGGCTAGAAGATTTGGTATCTGTAGATACATATGTACAGATGCATATAGGGTATTAGTAACTTCTGACAACAAGGATGCATAGTGTCAACTGGGTTATCTAGATGTATGGGGCGATATCTTATACTTGCTTTATCATTTTAGGTTTTGATTAGGCAAATAATTAGCTTAGCAATTTTGACATTTTAAACCTGTGTATATATTAATGTATAACTCTAATCCGATATATATACATAAACTCTACCCTCGAATATTTGATAATGGATTTTTCTTCTTTTACTGCTACGAAATTATTAAATTTTATTAAATTTATATCTCTCTTTTTTTACTCTTTGTAAGCTTGAAAAATTCAAAAGGGTTGAGAATCGAGGTATTATTTCACAATTCACGACCTAAGGTTAAATGCTTTAGTAGTATCAAGTGTAATGGCATCCCATGGAAGCTCGGACATCCCCACACCAGTAAAAGTAGGTCATAAGGGAAGGCTACTTGATTGCTGGGCCAAAGTACCAAAAGCGCCTAAATAGGAAGTACTTACCTGCCAACAACCTTTATCAAATGAAAATGTTTCACAATTTCCTTCGATTGACCAACCAACTATCGATCCACTGGAAAAACCTATTCTTCAATAAAAATAGAGGTTCAGATAACATGACCATCAACCAGATAGTAGAGCAAGAGTGGCAAATCTGGCCGCTAAAGATCGAGTGCTAGAGCAAATTGGGTTAGGAATCTTTGGAGCATGATAGAATCTGTCAAAGAATAGCCTTGAGAAATTCTAGAGTTTTACATAATTACTGAAAAGATAAGACAAGTGAAACATACGGTTATGAATTGAACAATGAAATGTAATTTAAGGTTTAAAAAAAATTAGATGAATAAAGGAAATTTGGTTGTACAAGAATGATCTCATATACCTTAAGTAAAACTTAAGTCCTAGGGCCAACTATCTTGCTTATGCTTAGGACTATTAAGATGGTGAATGATTTAATGAAATAGAGATATCATTTAAGAATCAAAAAGAGAAATTCTTGCTGATTATGTATACACTGGTAAATATACTCTAGATCAACTTAAGATTGACAAAAACCTTGGGTTTGAAAATAAAAATCTCTGTATTTGGTGGTTGGCATAATAAATGAAAGCTATGTATAAATATCGCGAAGATGGGAAACTTTGAATTTAGACATAGAGACTAGTGATTACCATAGGAATAAGTTGAAATATGAAGGGCTCAGGCCAGAACGAGAAGGTTGAGAAACTTGAGCCAATGAGAAACTAAAGAATAAAGGAGAAAAAGAAGTTGGAGATTCTAACTAAGTTTTGAATTAAGGGAAAGTTTGACCCCAACATATTCAAGTCTTATTTCTCAAATGAAATTTAAGAAGTGACAGATGGACTACTACTGAGACCCATAAGAACTGAGAGAATTTCACTAGGGAATTCATGGATAAATACTTAGTGGTTAAATAGGCAAGGGAAAGAGAATCCATGGAATTGATTCAAGGAAATCAATCTATCAATCAATATGAGGTTACTTTTAGTCGACTCATTCAGTATGCTCCCTACATACTGGAATATGAGAATCTACAGGCTCGAAGATTGTACAAGGATTATGGCAAGATCTTAGATGGGGTCTGGCCACTTGTGCCATGCCAAACTTCAATCAAGTAGTAAGCAAAGCATTTTAGTTAAAGTTAGGAGTAGTAGAAGTATCATTCATGACTATACCTAGTATATTTAGTTTTGTGAATCTATAGCTAGCTGTTCGAAAATGTATGACTTATTATGAAGTCTAATATGTTAAGTTTGAACCTAACTGCTCCTTGACAAAAATGTATAGAAGTATGAACTTGTGATATTATTAGTTGCTTATTGCTATGGTTTTGTGATCTATTAAATAGTGGCACGTTCTCTGTCATGGTGAAATTGGAGATCTTGAGGTTATATAAATGAGGTGTGATGATGTGCCAAAGGATCCCTACCTCGAAAGGAAGCATAAGATGCTCAATGTTTTATGGGATCACCAAGCAGGTTTTAAACTCATTATTAAGATAGCTTAACTTACTTCCTATAAGTTCAACTATGGAAATTAGAAGAAAACTTTAAGTGATAATGGATAACAAAATCATGATTTTGGGATTCTAGACAACTCTGAAAAAATAAGGTGGTACCATGTGCTTTAGTAAGAATGGATAGGTTGAGAAAACCCAGATAGCAAAGATTCTTAAAGATCTTAGTGAATTAAACATCATTAGGGATTAGATATTGTGGTTATGGGATGAGTTAACGTTTGATCGAGATAACTAAGGAATAAGACCCATATATGCACCAGTTTTAATCGAAGTCTTCAAGTTGAAAATGAGAATCTGGGGACCATATATTTTTTAGGATGGGGGATGGTAACACCCCTAGAAATGCAACATTTTAATATTTTATCTAAATATTATTTTCTAAGAATTTATTTATTTTTTGTATAATTTTTGGAAGTTTTGTGGGTTAAAGCATAAATATAAAAAGACATAATCATACCAATATTTAAATTAGGAAGGGCCAATGTTTAATGTTTAAAAGTTAACCTAATGTAAGGCTTAATATAATTTAGTAGCCATATTGAATCTAATCAAAACCTTTGGACTCAATTGAAGGCTGAACAAAACTTTTGGGGGTCAATTTATAATTATGGAAAGATTAATTCTATAAATACCAAACTTTCAATTTAGTCCCATTTTCATCGTCTTCTTTACCAACACCACCGTGTCTTTTTCCTCCAACCACTTCTTTCGGCGAATGACAAAATCTAACAAATTATATATTGCTTTACTCCTCTCAGCTTAAAAGACCTAGATATACCAACATCTTGTAGAACTAACTAGTGTAATAGCCAAAAATTTAGCTCAAACATATAGCCACAGTAATGGTGATGGGTATCTCTATCTCGGCAACAGAAGCCTAAGTTTGACTAGTGAGTTTTGTTGGGCTTGACTCAAGGATTACAAAGGTAGCTTGAACATCCAAAATGAACCATCAATGGTGAAGTAATTTGAGGAAAATCGAGTGATGGTATTGGTGGTGGGATTTTGATTTTTCGGTCAATTAACCGGCTAAACGACATCAGAATCAAAAATTGTTTAAGTGGTTAGTTTAGTTGAGCTAGGAGCATCTTCTGGTGGTGTCGGTGGAGTTTTTCAACAGCAACGTGGCAACGGCAACTAGACAGAATCTTTGTCTCACCTTAGTGATTAAATGCACAGGTTCTGATCTTTGAAATTCTACCTCAATAGTGAAAATTTGGCAAAAGAATGGAGTTGCTTGTGTATGTAATTGCATGTACATGTATACACATTCTAATCATCTTAAAACCTTGTATTACTAAACATAATGATAGAAACGATCGATTAGAACACCCATGCATAAGAACAGAGCACATTCGATCGATTAAGTAGGCCTAGTTAATCCAATTTCATCGCCAACATCATTAATGTGATAGTTAGCCAATCTAGGACCTTTCCTATCTATTTGTTATTTATGATAAGCCCTTATGTGGGTTTTCTGTTTCTATACTGTACTCTATTTGTTCAGAATCTATAATATGTTTGAAAATTCAAATTATTATTTGCTATCTGAGTTGAGCACCTCTATGAGGGTTATTGTTCGAGATCAATTTCATTTTATTATCTGATATCTAATTTGAACACCCCTGTAAGGGTTAGTTTTTGATATCAAATCTATTTTGTTGTTGCAATGCCCAAAACTCTCCTTGTGTTGTCAGATTCTGACCCTTATACCCCAACCTTGTTAGCTCACTCCCTTGATCTTAATGATTATGGAAGTGATATTGAAATGGACTGGTAGACCTAATTATGTTAATCATCTCCTAATTGTTCACGTATCTTATTATTGGAATAGGCTTTACCAGCCATGATTGAATATTATTCTTGTTATTGCTTGAAAGTGAATTGTTATCTGTTGACATTGTATCATGCCACCTATGGGGTTGCCCTTGGGAAATTTCCACCCAGAGGGACGCAACAGAAAGTTGGGCCCGAGGCTAAGCCTGGAAAGATGGCCGGGCAAAACGAACCAACAATAATAGGTCTTCCAGCTAGTACCCACCTAAGATCCTAACTTGCAAGTAGCTGGAGGTAGCGAACTGTGAGTGGCGAGATTTGGCATGCTATCAACCATGCCAAAAAAGTGAATAGTTATACGCCGAGCTATGTGCTTGAGCAAATGGAAAGATAAGGGATAGTTCTTGTGTTCAAATTAAATGTTATTGATTGTTCTCTTGTCTTGATCGAGGAGTAACAAGGATGGATGCCAACAAGTCTACTAAATGTTGATATGTTTCATATTATTTCGAACTTAAAATCTAATTTGTGTTAGTCATGGCTTGATCATCTGAATTATTGTCAAAAGGTCTTGTTACTTGTTGTTGTAATTCATTATTTCTCTCCAACTACTATTATCTATTCCCATCACTAAGTATTTAAGACTCATCCTTCTCGTTATCCTTTATTGTTTTCAGACAAGTCGAGGTGAAAGGTAGAAGATCAGGTTTTGATTGAAGTTATTTTGTAATAGATTAGGTGTATGGCTATACATATAGTTCCCAACTAATTGAGACTTTGGTTAAGAAATGTTATGTAAAGGTTGCATGAACTTAAGATATTGGAGTTGTATATATTATGCTTTATGGGTAATTTGTTTTACTTTGAGATGATTAAATTTTAGATTTCGTAGTTATCATTGACTAAATTTCAAGTTTGAATTGGTGACTCCTTTACTTAGGGTAGTACTCAGAGTAGGGGGCGCCACAGAGGTGGTACTCCGAGTGAGGGTGCCACAATTTTCTTAATTACATTTCATAGGATAAGAATGTTATTGGGATGCAATTTTCTTTTGTGTATGATCAGAGATCATTAAGATGTCTGAAGAATAATATTTATTTCACATTTCTGTGAGCTAGTTGTCCTGCCTTCGCAATTATAATTTCCAAATAATGCTGTATATTGGCCTCAGTTTATTTTTACATTCTCTACTTTTTGAAAAATCACGGAAATTAACTCAATTTGCAAATTATTTTCACTTTTCTAACATAAACCGTTCCGGAAATAAAGTTGGGGATGTCTATAGTGAGGTAAAATTGTACTTCACTCATATGAAATATCTTCAAATTAAATAATACGTATCTTTTACAATAAATTATTATTAATATCACAACAAGTCATTGTTTCACATTTTAAATTCTTAATACATCTTATTTTTGATAAATATGTTCCCAAAGAAAAAATAAAATAAAAACTTATTATCATAAATAATATAATTTTAAATTTTTGAGTTATATACTCTATATTGTTAAATAATAAATATGTCCAAAATAAAATGAATAAATTTAATTGATTTATTTATTAATAAGATGTAAAAGTAAAAAAATAGAAAAATCTAAAACTATCGTTCTACAATATAATTTTAATAATTTTAACTTGTATAAATAGAAATATTTAAAATAATTTAACTAAATTTAGTTAATTAGTAAAAAATTTTAAGTTTATCATTTTAGATAATATAATTTTAAGCTACATACTTTATAATATTAATAAATAAATAAATTTAATTTAATCAAATTTATTTCTTATTAAAAAGTAAACAAATAAATAATAACGAAGTAACAAAAAATAACTTCTTTCTTGCAAACCGACAACCACCCAGCAGTACCCCACCAACACTTCCACACTCGCCGCCCACCCCGCCCACCCACCCTTCAGGCCTTGGTTATCTGCAAGATTTGGGGCTTATGAGAGTTGGCGTGGGATTATATTTATATATATATATACCTATTTCTACGTAATGTATGTAGTTTTATGTATAATATATAATATGCATACACATATATATAGATGCATATTTATATATACACATATATAAATATTTTGAATATAGTTTTGAATAAAGAGCAATTTTATTATTTATTATTTAGTTTTTTATTGATTTTTCTCCATAGAATTTAATTGATATGAAAATAAATTCTCTAAATAATATTAAAATATAAACATGAATTCCTGTTAGTCAATATATTAATACAAAGTATCAAAATAATATACCTAGAATTTTGAATTGATTTAAAGAATTTCAATTGAGAATAAATTCTGGTACTTTTCCTAAAATAACTTGCTAACAAAATTTTTTTAAGTACATTAATGTATATCATATGTAATTATTTGACATTTCTATTGAAAATTCAATCAATTTATGGTTGATTTAAAGATAAAAATACATCAAAAGATATTAAAATATAATATATATATATATATATATTGAAATTAAAAGATATAAATAAAATATGCCAATTCTATATTTTATGGTTTTAATAATGAAAAAGCATTTAAAAAGGAAGACCCAATTTAATATGCCCAAAATATATATGAAGCCATTTAATGGTTTGAAGCTCAAAATAAATAAAATTTTATTATTGGTAATTATTATTTTATTATAATACACCCTCAACATATAAGCGAAATCAATCATCAATTAATTGTACATATAACAGGTTAAATGTAATTTATTATATTGCCCACTAATTATCAAAAAAATAGTTTACAATTTTATATTTTAAATACAATTTTTCAAAATACTTTTATACATTCCTCATATAAAATATATAAAATCATGATTGCACCATTAATTACTCCAAATGAAGTTAGCCATCTTATTTCCAAATCAGTCCGCGACCAGCTACGTTCTTTCCCTCATTGATAAAAGGGTTCAATATTTCTTCGCAAATGGGCCAGGGTTACTGAACCTTCTCTTGAAATTGAATCTAATTGTTCTGCTTGGTCGGCAATTAAGGAATTATGTGTTTGTATCAATTCATGGAAAATACTTTTTAACTTTTAGCTGAAATTGAAATATTTTATAATCTCTGCAAGAGTTTTTCTTTCTACTTTTAACTCTTTAAGTTGGAGAGTTTTTGTACCAGTCATTCTTATAGATAACTAACCTCAATCATAATCTGAAATTATGACACATATATTTTGTTAATTTTTCTACAATAGATAACTTATCTATTAATATTAAATGTAATTTATTGTTATTATTGGAATTAAATTTCTTTGTTGGCATAAAGATTTGATTCTGGTCTGATGGTTGTAGTTAAATGATAAAAAATGCTGAAATTGGGATTTGACCTTGGGGTTCCTTGGTTAATGGAAAAGTCAAGTATTAAATTCTTAACTTATAAAAAATAAATATAATTTTAAAAAAATAAATTTTTAAATTAAAAAGAGAATTGATTCAAATCAAATTTTTTGGGTTAATTACATAAAATCCCTAAAGTTTGACTTATTTTGTAAATAAACCCAAAAAAATTACAATGACTCCCTAATTTTGTTTTGTCTAAAACTTTTAAAAAACCATTAGCCTCCATTAACAAATTTATTAACATCATTCAAAAAATTATGTGAAAGTTCAAAAATATCCTCCAATAACCATTCACATTATTTTTGAGGCAAAAATGCTCTTGAACCTATTTGTAATACTTTTTATACTATTGTGTAATTCTAATATTATTTAAATTACTTATAAAGTTTAAATATATTTTATTTTTAGTAAAATTATTTAAATATTGAATTCAAGTTGAATTAAAAATGAAAACTAAAACATAAACATATATCAACAATTTAATCAATTTTAATTAAACTTATTTATTAATTAAAAATAAAAGAGGTAAAAAAAATAGATAAAATAAAAATAAAAGTACATCAATTTTATTTTTTAATAAAACTATTTAACTATTGAATTCAAGTTGAATTAAAAATGAAAATTAAAAACTTAAACATATATAAACAATTTAATCAATTTTAATTTAACTTATTTATTAATTAAAAAATATAAGAGCTAAAAATAGAATAAAATAAAATAAAAGTAAATCAATCTCCTGAGAGATATAATTTTATAATTTTATACTTATTTAATATATATATATATATATATATGTAGTCATATATCTGTGCTTAAATATGTCTATGCAATATAAATGTGTGTGTATATATATATCCATATATATTGTTTTAAAAAATAAGGAGTTTTTGTGGTATTTAATTTTAATTTTTTAGCAAGGATTATATATATTTTTGTGGGTCTTTTTATAAATAGATAAATTTTGGGGGGATTTTCATAAATAAATAACAATTTTTGTTCAAAGTTTCACGAAAAATTAGGAGGAGAACCAAAAATGTTAAAAAAATCTTACAAAGTTTGCACCAAAAGTGGTCAATGTCATAAGTTCGGGACTAATAGTAGACACACAGATAAACTATGGAACCAAAAATATAATTATATATATGTATTTATGTATATATGTGTGTGTATTTAAATATATATATATATACAATATAGTGTATATATGTCCACATATATAAATATATATTAGGGTGAATTATGCCTGCCACGCCTGGGTTTGATGTAATTACGAAAAGGTTCTCGCTTTTTTCAAAAATTACAAAAGTCCCACTAAAATGACAAACCTAATTGCAATATACATGAAATTTGTGAAACATTTGAAATATTCCTAACAGAAAGCAATTAAAAAAATAAAAAATGCTGAAATTAATTTGATGGTTAAAGTCCTAAATGCCCTTCTATGTATAGTGATATATTAAAATTTTGAATTATGTTAAATAGTTATACATCTAAAATAACCTATTTGTATAATTAAGGTTATTTAATAATATTAAATAATAAATATATTTATTAGTTGAGTTACATATTAAATATTATTTATTTAAATAATTAATATAACTAAAATGGTTAATAGATTTTTGTTAAGTTTATTAATTAATTAAAGAAAAATAAATAAAAAACTAAGAACTTTATTAATTAAAATTAATTAATTAATTAATTAAATATATGTCTTTTAACTAAATTATTTATTAAGTAAAATAGATAAATTTTTAAATTTAATTATATTATTTATTAAAATAATAATTATAGCCAAAATAAAGATACTTAAAATACTTAAATCATTTATTTAAATAATAAATACATCTAAAGTAATTAATAAAATTTGGTTAAATTTATTAATTAATTAAAAGCACAATTAATTAAAAATTAAAAGCAGTACTATTTAGGAACAAATAAGTAAAAAAAATTAAATATATATTTTTAACTAAATTAAACATTTAATTTAAAAAATAAATAAATTTTCAAAAAAAAAGAAAGAAAGAAAAATCAAATCTCACGGACCCACACACCTTCCCCTTCCCAACGTACGCACCCCCGTCCCCCTCCAACTCCCCCAACCCCACGGTCCCAACCTTCCCCACCAAAAACTAAAATCAACAGTGCCGTTTTACTGCCGCAGCAGCACCTTGGCAGCCGTTGCGGCACTCGCCATGGCCAGATTTGGGCAGGGATAGAGGTGGGGGTGCATATATATTATATATATGTATATACTATATATGTATATATATAAATATTTACGTATTCTTTGATATATAATTTTAGGACATTTTTGTACTTTTGTGAGAGGACATTTTTATACTCTCCATAATGAACTTATTATGCAAGTCATATGAAGAGCACTTGTGGAATTTCACATGCTATTTTTAAAGGAACTTGAAAAAATCCTGACGGTTTGATTGAATTGTTAGATGGTGATAAACCTCAAGGGAGCTTTTGTAATTTTTGAAGAAGTAATGATATTTTCATAATTATTCCAAACCTCAAAGGTGGTAGTTGTAATTCGCCCTATATATTGTTTCAAAATATATTTTAGAATCTTTTTGCGGTACTTAATTTTTAATTTTTTAATAAGAGTTAAATGGTATATCTTGTATGTCTTTTCATAAATAGATAGACTTTTAGGGGAATTTTCGTAAATAGATAATAGTTTTTGTCCAATTTTTAACAAAAAATTGGGATGAAGACTAAAAGTGTTCAAAAAGTTACGAAATTTGAATTAAAAATATTTAATTCCATTAGCTTGAGACTAACCGTATATACATAGTTAAATAATGGGGCTAACAAGGCAATTTTTCCTACATCTACACACTAAATTAAATATACTTTACGAATAGATCGTATATAAGAATTGTACAGGTAGCAGGTCTATGAAACCTGTTTAGCAAATGACAGGTTACAATAAATGGATAGTGTAGATCTGTTGAAGTATATCACACAAATTATATTTGCTGTGACTAAAGTTAGTCATCTACAATTTATGACTGATACTAAACTTCCCCCTCTTAGTTAAGTAAGCAAAAAATAAAATGTAAAAATAATTCCCGATTAACTTTTGTAGCTTCTTGATATTTTTTAAAACAATTGAGAGTTGTTTTGAATATTTTTATCCTCCAAAAATAAATCATAATTTAATCCAAATTAATCATAAAATGATTATGATTAACATCTTCTAAACTCTAAAATGTTATTTCATCCGAAACTTCAAATTCTTATTTCTAACATAAGATATTTGGCACAAACTACAAAGATGTTTAATAAGATATATGAGTTTATAAAAATTTTTAGATAAATTTAGGCAAATGTCCTCTAAATTAAGTGAAACACTGGTACTAAAAATATACGACGTCTGATAATTGCTTAGAAAAGAATAGTTGATTGCATTACTATGCTTGGAGAAGTGTTATATGTAAATGCGTTTTGCGATTCAACTTAAATGGTAACTCTGAGAATTGATATTTTAAACATGACTGCATGCATGCCAGTGATTCAACTTCAGACGTACTTAGCTAGATAACGGATACCCATCCAACCAAAAGAAAAAAGAAAAGGAAGGAAGGAAGGAAGAAACGGCCAGATAATAGGCATTTATTTAAAAAAAAAAGATAATTATTTAGATGATAGTCATGATTATATATAAATTAAATTAGGCATATGGATGTCCCATTAACATTCGCGCCCACATGAACAAAGCCCAAGTTGAGCCAACTTGGAGGCAATTTATTGGCATTGACAGTACATAAAGAGCTGGACAAAAAATAAGCAAATTGATACCAGTTAAAATTATATATTAATTCTATTTGTTTAATGAATTTGTTAATTATTGCTTTTGTGATAGAAATTGAAGTTCTTCATCAAGGTAAATATCACCAATGAGAACAAGATTAAGAGATACTAGCAAGAATAAAATGTGAGGATTTTAACGATGTCTTTTTTATAAATTAACAAAATTAATTCAATTTCAAAAAATAATGACATCGTAGTTTTCTTTTCTTTTCTTCCTTCATGCTAATAATTTTTTCTATCTCTACTTATGATCTACTTTTTTCTTTTTCCTTTCATTATTTTGTTTCATCTTAACTTTTTTATTTTATTTGTCATAAAATTATAAATAAATGATAAAAATGCTAATAGATTATAGAGACATATGTCAAAACTAATTGAATATCTTATTTATTTTTATATTTTAAAAATTTTAACACACACGTTAATTATGACGCACTTGACTTTTAAACATATTCTCGAATAATCTTCCCAGAACACCTCAATATTATCTTTTATTCCTTATATGACCACCAATTCCACTTCATAGCCCAACTACTATCACTTTATCTTATTTTTGTATTTTATTTAATCAAAAATAAAAATAAATACATTAAAACTATTCAAAAGTTACAGTATGATATAAAAAAACAAATAAATACTTTTATTTATTTTATTTTATACTATATAAATTTTAGCTCACATATAGAATGCGTAAAAATCCTTAATGTTACCTAATGCTAATACATTACTTTGCTAACACTTTGTACGAGGTATTGATTAATGATGTAGTGGATATTGCTTGATTGGTCTGACCAGGAGTGTGTTAAAATACTGAATAAATGCAAAGTAGCAATCCCCAGCAAACACAAGGAAGGAAAGCTAATTATAGTTGACATTGTAGTGTTTAACCAAAAAGGCTATGAGGCAATGGAAACTCAGCACTTCTGTAATATGCCGCCGATCTTTTTTCTCCAGAAGAGAGAGACACGGGAAGAATGGGCAACTTTTTATTTTATTTTATTTTACTTATTTGTTTGTTTGTTTGTTTGCTAATGTCACAAGCTACAATATCACTCTTATACTAGGAACGAGGTCTCTCATCGAAATTTTCCAATAATCAACTAACTTATTTGAAATTACATTTTGAAATGAAAAAATAAGATCCTAAAGGCTAAAAAGTTAAAAAGAAAAAAAGAAAAATTAATTAAAAAAATAAGAAAAGGGCCAATGAACCTAACAATTGGAGACTCAATTAATATAAATATCAAGCCCCCAAAAGCCAAAAGAGTATCTAAGCAATTATTTGTCAAATTCGAACCACAACTCTGCACAGTAGAAGCCTAACATTACACTAATTTCTATAAAGGATTCCAACTTCATTTTCATGCAACATCATTTTGATGCTATCTAGAGGACCAACTTTTCAATGATTCAAGAAGCACATCGGTGCTGGTGGAGAATTCCTTTGTACAAGCTACGGTCAAATCAATGGCCTAATGTACTGACAAGCACTACTTGCAAGAGCAACCCCAATTCTCTCACAAAGCAGAGAAGTTTAGAGAATTGAATACAAGGTGAACGGGATTGAGGCACGGCCCCTATACCACCACAATAAATTGATGAGCAATCTTCTCTTTGAGATAATCAATCAAAGTTGTTAAACACCATGGATTTCCTACTTGCTCCACTATCTCTCAACACTCATAAAGCACAAGAAGTGAATACATTTCCTTGGTTGTTGAGAGTCTCTCACTAAATATAACCCATTTTGCCTTACCATCTTTGTGGGGTCACTCCCCCAAGGCATAAAGAACACCAATCTCTCAGAGTTCAATAGTATGAGTGACATCAAGGCACACTAGATAATTTTCTAACATCAATGGAGCTCTATGACCTAAGCAAAGCTACTTACTGTAAGGTAGTTTGCGTGATGCTAATAAATGCACTCTGGCCTAATCCAACCAGATGCCGATAGGATCCATAATTGGTTGGGAGTAGCTGGTGCAATAGTTCTTTCATAATTTCTCCATCAACTACAAATACCTCGAGGTGGCAATTAATCTATTTATCATCAAGTAGAAAGATGAAGAAACTTTAAGGAACTACTACAATCAATTTGCCCAAGCAGTCCATGAGATTTTACATATTATCTAAGAGCTCATGCTTAGCATTATCCAATAAAACTTCAACCACCAAAAGTTTTGAGAATCCATAGCATAGAAGCTACATGTCACCTTTAAGGAACTTGTTGTTTGAGTGAAAAAGACACATCTAGATCAAGAAAGCAATTAGCTTAGTAGACACTAATAAGCACAAGACATAAGAAGGAGAAGGCAACACCAACATGAGGTCGGAGGATGACTAGTGCAACACTACAAGATTGATCTCTAGATACACTCCTCTGAATACCTCAAGGGTAGATATACTTATAGTTGTTGAGTAACAAAGCTTTGTCCAACAGCCCCTAAAGATGGCAGACAACCATAAGAGATGGAAGTTTGAAAAAGTGGTGTTGCTTATATCGTGATCGAGAATGTATTACTAAGGAGTGTTGCAACTTGAAGGATGAAATCAAAAAGCTGATCTAGTAAGGATACTTAAAAGAATTTATGGCCTAGATGTAGGGTAACCCTAAGAACTAGTTTGTACCCTGAAGAAGGTGACATAATGTGGTTCTTTGAAGAGGAAAGAACAAACTCACACCATCTATATTGTAAACTCTATCACTATGTTTGGTTGTATCTTGGGCATTTTTTGAAAAATATTTTTGGAAAAGGTATCCTGGGAGTTTATTTCAAAAAATGTGCCAATTGTTTGGTTTTGTTTTAGGAAAACATAAAAAATGATATTGTATATTTGAAATTATTTTGTAGGAGGCAAATTTTATTGAACATGTTAAATTAGTTACCCTTTTATTTTTCATAGGGCAAAATTGTATTTTTAAAATCAATAAATAAATGTATATAATTTGTATATGGATGATTGATGTACATATGTATATATTTGTAATGATTGATATATGATTGCTGGAAAATGATTTGTAAATAATTTTCTTGTGCATTAATTTTTAAATAATTTATAATTAAGAAACTTATATGACATAATATTTTGAAAAAATAAATAAAAATTATGTAACTAAAACAATATTATTGTTTTTTTATAAAAATATAATTAGTGGAAAATAAATAAAAGAATGTTGTTTAACATATTATTATGCACCATTTAATAAAAACAATTAAGTTTATGTAATTAATAATATAAGCAGTAACTAGTTTAGTCATAATTGAAAAAACATTGAAAATATTTTAATTACCATTTAATCAGTAGTATATTTACTAATTTAAATAATATTATAACAAGACTTTAATTAATGATATGTTTTTTAGTATATATACGAGTTAACAATAATAGTAATAATACTTTCATAAATTTATAATTATTAATACATTAACTGAGTAAATAAATAATTTAATATAAATATGTAATAATTAATATAAAACTATTAAATTATAAATAAAAAATAAATAAAATAATAAACTAATATATTAACAATTAAATAAATTAACTTAATTATGTAATATTTTAATAACCTATTGTACTTTTTAATTAGTAAATAATACATTTAACTAGTTACTAATTATTGGTAAATAAAATTATATTCAAAATTGGAAAAGTTAAGAAAGTAATGGTAATGTTTGGTTATGTTTTATATTTGATTTTGATATGTGTTTGGGGGGAATGAATGTTGTAAATGGGATTTGGGAATGTGAAAGTTGTATTGGGGAATGTAACAAAATAGATTTTTGGATATTTTGGGGAACATTTAATAATTTGTTTTAAAGAGTTTTGGTATGTTTGTTTATGTTATGGGGGAGACATTCTTTATTTTAATAGCCAAATCAATGCTTTTTTGTTGGATTTTTAGAGTGAAAATGAAATTGAGTAATTTTTTATTATTAAAATAAGAGTAAAATATTTATGATATATATGTATGTATATATTGGAAAATGCAAAAATTTTGAAGATAATGAAGGATAGAAGTGGGATTTTTGGGAAATGTTTTTAGTGTTTTGGAGAAAAAAATAAGTGTCTGTTTGGTTATGGTTCAATTAACGCTGCACATTCGGTTTTAACTAACCGAACCAAATGGTTTGGTCGGTTAATTGAATTTTTCGATTTTTTCAAATGCAAAACCAAAACTGAACCGAACCTTGTTCAGTTTGGTTTAGTTCGGTTTGGTTTGGTTTTGGTTAAAATCGAAATCAAACTAGTATTATTTTCTATTTTTTTTTACCCACAAAATGTGATAAAAATTTATTTGATAAAAAAATATTTGATTTTAGATTTAGGTAAAAAAAAATTGAATTGAATTACTTATTTTTATAATACTAAAAAGTTTATTTAATAGAAATAGAATTAAGTTTGAAAGTTTTTATGTTTGATAATAAATGTTTATATTTAGGTAAAAAATTTCAAATATGCAAATGCCAAATAATATCTTTAATGCCAAATTAAAGACTTCTACTTCAAATGTTAATCTAATCATAAATTATGTCATTTTCACAAGATAGTATGAAATGTCATCTCCAACAAAATATATTCTCTAGAAAAGTATGGCTTCAATTTAAATTAGTGGTCTTGTCCTATATGCTATGGTATTTCTTTTCTTTTGTTTTAACTTTCTGGTCTAACTAAGATTTGTGTTTATGAATTATGAGCTAATTTAAGGCTTTCAACAACCAATTCTTCTTTAATTTCTTCTC
>JACGDI010005414.1:99083-139347 GCA_014898725.1 Jacaranda copaia | reverse complement strand
TCATTAATGTTGAATGCACCCTATATAAAAATAATTTATTAATTATATACCTATGTGGTTCGACTCAAACCATTTGAGTTCAGAAAAACTATCAATTTTTTTTCTCATTGAGTCATTGTATCATAATTCTTTATTTTTTATATATCATATATTATCTATGCTTTTATAAAAATGTAGGAGTATGACTTTTAACAATTATTTTGAATTTTTGATATATTTTGTATAAAATGATAAAATTAATTTTATTTTAGAAAACAATGACAGTGAAGTTTTATTTTCTCTTCTCTAATTTTACTTCTTTTTTTTCTCAATTATTTCACTTTATTGAAAATTTCTCCTCCTTAGTCCTTTTTTATTTATCCCAAAAACTTAAAACTGCATTTGAAAAACTATATTTATTTATCTTAAACCTAAAATATTTAATAAAAAAATAAAATTTAACAAAATCACTGGCACTTGTGCTTGAATAATAAATTATATCTATAAAAAAATTGAACCAATTTGGTTTGATTTAAACCGAAACGAAATCAAATTTTTTGATTTTTGGTTTTATTTCAGTTAAATCGAGAAAAAATCAAACTGAACCGAAAACTAAATTTTTCTAAAAATTAAAATTGAAAACCAAACCGAACCTACTTCAGTTCAGTTTGGTTTTTTTGGTTTTCGGTCAGTTCGGTCAATTTTGGTTTTTCTTGAACGCTCCTGGTTTCAATACTCCCAATATATTTAAGCAATAGTTAAGTTTTTAACAAAATTTTTGGATGACTATTTAAATTTAATTGATTAATATTTTATTGAATGAGATAATTGAGGCAAGAGAAAAGACATAACTGAGGCAGAGTGAGTATGATGTGTCTAGTGGGTGAGAAAATGAAAAGAGAAACAGCCATAAAGACGGCATATGAATGGGGAAAAGGTGAAGTACTATTTGTCAGTCTTGCTTTTTCATTTTTATTTTGGGATACTTTGGATAGAAAAAAAAATTTTGGGAGTATAATTTTGAAAATGAAGTTGAATACTTGGTATTATTTTTGAAGTTATAAAATATTTTTTAAAACACAAATAGGCATAGCCTATGTCTCAATAATTCTACCTCCTCAGAGTAAGCAAACAAGACAATCCACTTATACTAGTAAGAGGGTGTTTGGCTAAACTTATTTTAAACATCTTATAAGCTTCTATATCTTATAAGATATTTTAGAGCTTATAAGATATTAGATCTTATTTTTAAAATAAGTTGTTGAAATGTTTGGATAAAATAAGATCTTGGAGCTTATAAGATGCTAATAATGACAATTTTATAATTAAAATGGTTAAAAATAAAGGAACTTATTAATATTTTAAAAATAAATTAGGGTCTCCTTACTTTTTTTAAAAGAACTTATAAACTTCTAACATCTTATTTTAGGATCTTATAAGCATTTTTTTTAAAAAAAATTACTAAACATTTTTTATTAACTTATAAGCTCTTAAACATCTTATAAGATATTTTAAAGAGCTTATAAGCTCACCCAAACACCTTCTAAGACTCCAATTGACAATAGGAGCATCTGTAGACTTCTTATCAAAAACGTCCTCTTATTCAAATATAGACTTTGCATCAGACGTTGACTCTAAAGATAAGAATAGCTCAATAACTAAAAACTAATGAGTATACTATTAGCACACGACTACATGACCAAAAACTCAATTGGATGATGCACCCAAAGAGGGAACTCAAAAAATATAATAATAGAGTGAGGAAGGCAAACCTCAAAAATACAAACCAATTTAATACTATTTTGACTACCAAAAACGGCGACACCCAAACCATAGAGCCACCTAAAAGGGTGGCCCCCACCCCCCTAACACACACACACACACAAAGAAAAGTGGTTGGCGCCACATGTATAGGTGCCCTTAACTGGCTGCCATGGAGCGATCACTCACTCCATAGGGGTAGGACCCTTGCTCCCTTACTCCATAGAAGTGGCCAGCCTCCTATTGTTGGTTGCCACGTACTCCAACTATTATTCTTAGACTTTCACTCTAATTCAACTTCACTATCCAACATTTCACCTTTAATGTAACACCCTTGAAATTCAAAATTTTCAAAAAATAAGGATTTAGAAATTAAGATATTAGTTGATCAGATTTAAGGCTAAAAAAAAAGATAAAAAGGATTTGATTGCAAAAATTTTAAAAGTTTTGGGTCAAAGTGCAATTAAGCAAGATTTGATTGAATCACATTTTCAAAACTTTGGGGTTGTGTGGTTAATATTTTGGTTCAAAGGGGTTAAAGTGAGGCACTCACTAGTTAGAGAGTTGAATGATGTTGGTGGAAACCTTAGAGGACCTAATTGAAACTGAACCAAAATTTTGGGGGTCAATCTACGATTAAGGAAAGATCAAATACATAAATATTAGATTTTGCATTTCTCCCCCATTTTTCATCATCTTCCCCATTACAACCCATCACCCTCACTGTTCTTCTCATACCAACGACCTCGCTCTGGTGACCAAAACTTGGCAAACTTGGTACCATTCTCTTCCTCTCCTTGCAAGGATCTCATTGCTACCATTTTCTTCCAAAACCTACTGGTAGAACTGCTGAACTTGGAGCTCAAAATTTTAGCATGGTAGGGCTTGGTAGGTCTCCCATCTCCAGCAATCGAAGTTCAAGTATAGGTATTGGGTTTTGTAGCCTTTTGCTCAAGAATTACTCCAGTGCATTCGGATTCTCAAACTGACCACCTAGACAAAGGAATTGAGGAAAAATCACAGCAGTAGAGATGGTAGTGCTGGGAGGTTGAGGCCGAAATTGGAGCTCAATTCGGTGGTGTTTGGAAAAATTGATTTGGGGGTTTGGTTAATGGAGTTGAAAGGCATTTTTTGGCAGTGTTGTTGAGCTTTTTTGGCAACTATGTACGACGGCACTCTAGCGGTACTTTGGCAGCTCTGGACAAAATCTTCATCTCATCATGGTGATCACATACACGAGGTTTGATTGTCAAAATTCTACCATGATAGTGAAATTTAGGTAAAAGAACAAAGTTGATTAAGTACGTATCTACATGTATATGTATACACGTTCCAATCTTCATAATACTTTGTATAATCAAAGAAAAGCATAAATCAATCAAAAAATACAATCATGTATGAGGAATGAAGCATGCATGCACATTACCTGAGTTCAAGAACCCGAAATTGTATTATTTCATGTGAACTATGTATTAGATAACTTAATAGGTGATGCAAATCCTAAATTTTGTAATCATGATCAAAGCGATAAACTTGGAATTTTATGATAATTACATTATTATAATAATAAGATGTACCGCTATAAGATTTATGATGTAATTTAGGAATCTATCTATATTATCTTTACCAATTTTAAATGAGTTTTAGATATTTCGTAATACCAGTAGGCAAATCTAGTTTTATTGATATAAATAGAACTAGATCCTAAATTATTATAGTCACCATGCAATTGTTAACTTTAGATTCATAAGTCGTATATGATTGTAATTATAGGATTGAATGAGGTTTTAACTGTAAACTTACCTTTTGGTTAGGTACTAAGGAGTTAGATCCTGGCAGTAGGCCCTGAATTATGTTCTATTAAGGTTATTAAGGTAAGGATCAAACCTCTTGGGTATTTATTTTGTATGCCCTGTGAGGGTCTGCCAATCTAGCTTCTTCTTATACTTATTTGTTATTGTGATAAACCCCTATGAGGGTTAAATTTGTTCTCATTCCATAATTGCATCTTGATTATTGAAATCTGTGAATTATTTGAGATCTTGTTTGTTGTCGTTTGCTTGTTTTGTAAAGCCCTATGGGGTTTTTTTTTATTAGTTCTTGCTTTTAATATTGCTCAGTCCAACTCATGGCCTTGTCGGCACTCTTGTTATCCATTACAGCTTTAATTGGCCATGTTGGCTAATCAAAATTATTTATTGATATTATATATCTTTGTAGGCATACTTGATTATTGAATTTATTTACAGAAACTTGTACAAAAAAATTTGTTTGGGCCGAGTGCCAATCCCAGTAGAATACTTTGATTACTATTCTAGATTTCTACTATTGAATTGGTGATAAAAACAGTGTTATTGGCTAATTTGATTTGCGATCTTGACTTTGGGCAATCAAAGGTTGACTGTGGCCTAAAGCTTGATCGGTGAGGATAGGTCCTACCAATTTATGTGGTTATGATCTTTTCTTAAAGGGAGGCTTGATCGGCGATGATCGATTTTACTTATTCGTGCTATAGTGGATTGGCAAGTTGGCCACTCGTTGAGGTGATATAAAGGGACAGGTCATTTTACGGTCACATTGAGGTGATATAAGGGGACAGGCCATTTTACGATTGTGCCGAGGCGATATACAGGGGTAAACCATTTTATGGTAGTATCATTAATACAAAGTCGAAGCAATATAAAGGGATAGGTCATTTTATGGTCATATCATTTATACGGAGTCAGGAGACACAACGAGGAAGGCCGTTACATAGTCGTACATGTGAAATATACTTATATCACTAATTTTATAAAATGTTCCTATCTAGCCTATTTTATAAAATTGATCAAAATCCTAGATTTTGAAACTTGAGTTTTTCATGAAATAACTTGTTCACTAGGTTTCTCAAAACTAATCATGTCTTTGAGTTTTGAAATCTTCTATGAAATATATTAAATGTGAAATGACTCTTTGTTGATATGGGATGGCATTAAGTCAGCTCATAAAGTGTTGTACAAGAAACACTAGTTTCTGGTTTTGGTTTGTAGATTCCATAAACTCTTTCAAATCTCCAATATCCAGATATCATAACTTATATTTTAGTCATCTAAATTTAGAATGAATGTTCTTCTTACATTTATGTATTGTGCTCCATTTCATTTTGATCTCTCCTATACATGCATATGCTTGCCTTACCAAGTCATTCGAACTCACTTTCTTTATGTTGTTTCTTTTGTTCTTTGCTCAAATTGAAGAATAGAAGGCACCCTAAGGTTGGGCTACCTTTTGGCATAGTGTAAAAATTGTTATCATGGCATCTATAATAGTAAAGATGCGAGATGTCATGATTGAAACTTAATAAAGGGCATAGGTTAAGTCAGTATCTTTCTACTATGAAGTGTGACATATTAGAGTTCCTAATGAATTATGTTAATAGATATAAGTTAAATTATGTGGCCCTAAGTAATTGTGGCTTGCCATGAGAACTTGGGTTTTGCTTGTCATTTTCAGCATGACTAGATTGAATTTTAAATTATGAAATTTCTTAGATTGAGAACTTTTTTTAAAGGGTGTAATTGGTTTTGAAAAATTCAATTTGAGTAGCACCTCGATTTGAAGCAAGTACCTCTCTAACAGGGCACTACATTTAAATTTGGACATTTCCCTCACAACTTGAGACTTTCATAAAGTAATTAATTCAAAAGAGTTTGAAAATCTAAAGGAATGTTTGGTTATATTTTTTGTGTGATTTTTATTATGTGTTTATTATGTATTTTGGGAGAATAAATTATTAGAGAATATGAAATTTATATTTTGGTATGTTTGTTTATGTTTTGAGATATTTTTTACTATAATAGCCAAATCAATGCTTTTTTGTTGAATTTTGGGGGTGAAAATGGAATTGAGTGATTTTTTTATTATTAAAATTGTTGAAAATTAGTCTTCTTTGACCAAATTTTAAGTATGCTCAAAGAATTAATTTCTAAAAAATTGGTGAACGTAATAAACTACGCCATAAGTAGATAACGATAATGTGATTTATCGGCCAAAATCAATTTCAAGTGAATGAGAAATTAATGGTCAAAGTAAGCTAAGACTAAGAGTAAGCCAAAGGAATGAGAGCACTGAAACTCCATCACACATTATAAATTGAATAAAAGGTGGTCTTGAATGTATGTCTCAAGTTTGCAAGTAAGGCATGGGTTCTTAGGGAGTACCACAAGTGTTTGAAGAGGATAGGATCTATATGGTAGTGAGCTCAATCCAACCCACACGCACACTCATCGCTGCCCACTCGTCCAACTGGGCATGGCTTGGGTTGCCATAGCACGGTCATGGGCTTGAACTTAGACTTGGGTTGATTTAGGCCTTCAATTCAATGTGAACATTTTGAACTAAATCTGGCCCAGTAAGAAATAACCTTCAAACTTTCAAAATTAATTTTAGCTTATCCAGAAAATAGGTGAAATAAATTTTAGCTTATTTAAATCTTCTAGCGGACGTATTTGGATTGGACGCATTTCCAGTGGATGAATCTGGATTATGTCCCTCCAACTTTCTACATTAATGTTGGTTGCTTTGGAAATTCACAACAATACTAATGATCATCTTTTGGCTGCCACTTTGGCACTATAAATATATCAATCCCAATTGTGCATATGATTGAACATATAGCATAGTAATCACAATCTATTCATAGCATTTATTTGCATAAGTCCATATAGAGAGTTCAATATGCATAAGGTTTGAGAGACCAAATAATTTGTAGTGCTGCTACCATTTGAATAAGTTATTGTTTCTTAGGAGACGATAGCTATTTTTCATTAACACTAGTATAAGGCCAATTTGTCTTAAAGACAAAGAGCTCTGCTCTCACCTCGATTACTTGATTCTTGCCGATCACATAAATTCCTCACACCACACCAACAATTTTAAAACGAAGTAGTGTTCTGTGATCATGGCATCAAATCAAGTTATTGTTCCGCCTACTGCTATGCCAATCTAATTACTGATCAAATTTTTGCCCATGTTCTTGGTCACAGAGAAAGACCAAGAAAATTCACTAAATCAAATCTCTCAATAGTGGTTGTTGATAATCTAATGGAGTGGTGGATTGAAACTAGTGCCACTCGGCACATTTGTTCTGAAAAATCTTTGTTTTCCACCTATACTCCTACTACTAAAAAGAAACACAATATGGGAAATTTGGCAAGCTTTGATATTATTGGAATGGGCAATGTTACTCTAATGATGACTTTTGGCAAGGAGTTGGTGCTAAATAAAGTTCTTCATGTGCCAAACATATACAAGAACCTAGTGTCAGGGTCTTTGCTAGTGAAAGATGGTTTTAAACTTATATTTGAATCTGATTGATTTGTGCTCTCCAAGAATGGGTTGTTCTTTGGTAAAGGCTATATGCAAAATGGGCTATTCAATTTGAAGGAAAGACTATACTCAACCTTGTTTGAGTGAATAAAAATGGCGTTTAGTTTTGCTTAATTAATTAAGTGTTGTTACGCTATTTTAATTTCAACACTTTGTGTATAACATATGAGGGGAAGCTATTTTTCTAGCTAACCGCATTTAGAATAACACACCCCACTAAGGGAAAAATGAAACTCTTATGAATAGGTCACAAACCTTCTTGCAAATTTGTGCAAATGTAGGGATGTTTAGCCAAGATGGAAGTAACTAAGCCAAAGCAGCTTGAATAATAGTAAATCTCATCATATTAGATGATGACACAATTCCATAAGGTAACTAATCTCAAAATAGATAATTTCACTTGACTATGAGAATTTAACAGATCCGTTAACAAAAGGCCTAACTAGAGATCAAATCTAATGCCTGTTGAGAGGAATGGGATTAAAACCTAAAAGTCTAAGAATTAACATAGCAGACACCTAACCATGATGATTGGAGTTCCCAAGAACTCAGTTCAATGGAAAAACTAAGTTATGAAGGTTCATGTGAGCACTTCAACCCATTCCTATAACATGGAAGTGTTGCTTGCTAAGTGGGTATAAGATTGAGTTACGACTCTTAATGATTCCTAGAGCTAGAATAGCCGAGTATGGCAGGATACTCTTTATGGGAGATCAACTATATAAGTGTGAAGATGGGCTGCTTCATCAAAAATGCTTATGAATCCAAAATCGATGTCTATGGACAAAATGAACAAAACTGGAAAGAACTAATAAGTACAAGGATAGCTATTGTATGAGTACTATTGTCTTGGTTTACACCAATGGCTAAACAGTTCAAGATATCACATTCATTGATTAGCCAAGTAAGCCTAATAGTACTTCACTAAGGAAAGTTCAAAGCCACAAGCTACCGATCCTGATGCAATAGTGTTTGCCTGAACTTTATCATGTCTACATAAGTGCATTTGCATCATCAGTCGCATCAATTTCCCTTCATGTGGGGGATTGTTGGAAATTAGTTTTCTTTGACCAAATTTTAAGTATGCTCAAAGAATTAATGTCTAAGAAATTGGTGATCGTCATAAACTACATTGCAGGTAGATAATGATAATGTGATTAATTGGCCAAAATCAATTTTAAATGAATGAGAAATTAATGAACAAAGTGAGCTAAGACTCAGAGTGAGCCACAGGAATTGGAGGAGTGAAACTCCACCCCACATTGGAAATTGAGTAAAAAGTAGTCTTGAATATATATCTCAAGTTTGGAAGTAAGTGATGGGCCCCTTGGGGGTACCATAAGTGTTTGGAGGGAAGAGAACCAACATGGTAGTGAGCTCAATCCAAGCCACACCCATGTGTGCTACCGTCTACTCATCCAGTTGGGCATGGCTTGTGTTAGCGTGGCGTGGTCGTGGGCTTAGGCCTGGACTTAGGTTGACTTGGGCCTTCAGTTCAATGTGAACTTTTTGGACTAAATCTAACCTGACAAGAAATAACCTTCAGGCTTCCAAAATTAATTCCAACTTATCTAGAAAACGAGTGGAATTAATTTCAGCTTCTCTAAATCCTCCAGCAAATGTATTTGGACTGCACGTATTTCCAACAGATGAATGTAGACTATGTCCTTCCAACTTTCTACATTAATGTTGGCTGCTTTGGAAATTTGCAACAACATTGATGACTAACTTTTGGTTGCTACTTTGGCACTACAAATATATCAATCCCAATTCTACATATAATAGAACATACAGCATAGTAATCACAATCCATTCATAGCATTTATTTGCATAAGTCCATATAGAGAATTCAATATGCATAAGGTTTGAGAGACCAAATAATTTGTAGTGCTGCTACCATTTGAATAAGTCATTATATCTTAGGAGATGATAACTAGCTTCTGTTAGCACCAATGCGGACTAATTCATCTTAAAGAGAAAGAGCACTCTGCTCTTGCCTCAACTACTTGATTCTTGCCGATCACAGAAATTCCTCACACCGTTCCAACAAAAATAATAATAAAATAAATATAATGTATATATAATATATGTATGTATATATTGAAAAATAAAAGTTTTGGAGGAAAAATGATGATATATTAAATTATGTTTCCTCAAAACAATTTTGTTTTGGCAAAAACAAAACCAAACAATTCCTAAGCAAAGTTAAAAAAAGTAAATGAAAAAGTAAAAACTGACCCTTTGAAGTCATAGTAGCTACAAAGGCCACTTCCAAATCAAGGAGCTAATGGCCCATTTGTTTCATTTTCATGCCCCATTTTCAGTTTCATGTGGAAATGAAAATTGCAAACAAACATTTTCTCACAATTTTTTTCAGAAAAAGTATATTTTTTCTTTTCAAAATTCTTTCTAAACCTATCATATTATCCTATTACACATTAATCAAATTCAAATATAATTTAACATAAAGCACCCACTATCATTTTTAAATTAATAAAATATACATATATTTTAAAAAAATATATCTTTTTAAATAGAAAAAATATAAATTAACCTACTTTTCAATCCTATAACCTATTCTAATAATTACTTTCCAACGTTTCATCCAATACTTCTCAATTTTTATTTTATTTCATAACTAACTTTCCAACTTTTAGAAATAACTGAAAATAGAAATGACCTTTAGAAATAAAACCAAACGGATTGTAAGTCCCATGGAGAAGGCAATTTGCTAGTAAAATGTTACTATACTTTTTGTACGTAACAAATCAAAGGGACTTCCAAGTTTCCTAATTACTTAATTCTTGATTTACATAAATTTTCAAAATTATATAAAGTTAAGTTGATACCAAATAATGAAATTAATTATTATGGTAAGGTTAAAAAGTATTATCCCTTAAGTCATTCTTTCAATATGAAAAATAAATTTTCAATTGACAACAAGAGACTTATTGATATGGCAAAATAAGATCATGAGGATTAAAAAGTTAAAAAGCAAATAAAATGGAAAATTAATTAATTAAATAAATAAGAAGAGGACCAATAAGCCTTACAATTTAACCTCACCAAAATGGGCTCCCAACCCAAGTGAGTCGAAGCTCGTCAAGGACTCGATTAATTCCGACTCTTAAAATCAAAAAGATATCTAAATAATTATTTACAAAATTCAAAATTTAATTTTTACACAAATACATTCCATGAGCAGAAGCCCAATATCACACTAATTTAAAAAAAAAATGACTCTATTTTCATACAATACTGCACCAAAGTGATGCAAAAGATAAAAGGATAACTTATCCCAAGTATCGAAATTTTATTGCCACTACTTTTTTTAAGTATTTTCGCGCTCAACAATACGAGTTGAGTTAATTGACTTATATAATTCCCATCCATCAATTTGTACGCTTTTCCACCCCCAAAATCCACCCACCCAAAAAAAAAGGGAAAAAGTGTATGCAGCTCCAGAGCCAACGGAAGGCTGATCTTATATGCATATAATTTTATTGAGATTGTAAATATATTATATGAGAATTACTATACGTTGTATTCAATTATATATAGTTATATCTATTATTTCATAGTTTATGTTATCCATAAAAGAACTATATGTTTAGTTAATTATTTTATAGTAAAATTATATACATATATATACACTTGTGTGCGTGCGCGTCTGTGGTGCATACAAAATTTAATATACATACATATTTTTTTTATGTTATATTAAATTTTATGTAGTGTTGTGTGAACATGAAAAAAATATAGGTATTTTCTAAACTTAAAATTTTAGACTGTCACCATTTCACAAAACAAAGAAGAATGATACCAAGGGAAGTCAATCCGCAAGTGCAAACAGTAAATACTAAAACAAACCACAAGTCATAAAATTATTCATACAAGTCCTACAAATGATGAATACCAAAATCAAGGAAATGCTTACTACTTAATTGGTCACTCCAAATGTGTAGTAGTCTAGTTTCAACTCTCAAGTGGACTATCCAAATTTTAATTAAAAATTCCACTTTTTATTAAAAATTTCAAAAAAAAAAAAGAAGAAGAAGAAGAATTGATTCTTTAAAGAAGTTGTTTTATTAATTTAACTCGATTTTTAATCGATCAACACCAACTTCATATGAAACTGATTTTTAATTAAAAAAACAGTCCGAAAAGATTATCGCTTTCGGATCAATTTTCAAAACATTACTTGCTATAGAGTTAAATTAGACCTACAATGTTGTAAGAGAATATATATATATATATATATATATGTTATCCTTGACTAAATATATTTTATTCAACTGCATGTGCCATTAACCGTTGCGATTTATGTTTATGGGTGCAAGGACGATAGATTAATAGACAATTAGACATACTCATTATTGCCCCAACATTTAAACATTTTTGTATTATTACTTTAACATATATATGTCCGGAGAAGAATTTTTGGTCGGGAGGGACTGCTGGCAAAATTTAAAATCACCATAACAAATTACCATAACTAGTCCAAAAATTAATTCTAACTGCCTTTAGAGTTCAAAACTGTTGCGCCTTACGACTCTTGCCTAATTCATTACTTCAGATTATTAAGGAGTTTTCTCATAATAAGTTAGGAATTCATTTCAATCAAAGACAGTCATTCACAAAAATATCTAAAAAAGTTGGGAAATTTTAATTTAAATCTGACTGGACCAATTTCAAGCAATCGCATAATACTTTATCGAACTTCCCCTACACCCGAATGAGAAGCAATCATATATTGAATACAAATGCACTTGCTTGCGAGATGCTATTGCTTAAGTTTGGCTTATTTGGTTCGGGCATTATGTCGAACACTTTCGAGGTATCGCTTTCAAGGGTACCAATTTCCTGACAACAATACCCATCCTCTCGCTCGTATCCACCATTCCGGCCCTTCCAATATCATCAACCTGCCAGTCAAATTCATGAAGCAGGGATCCCAAAACAAGGTGAAGCATTCGGTGAGCCAGCGGAATTCCAGCGCAGATCCTACGGCCAGCTCCAAATGGAATCAACTCGAAATTCTGTCCCTTGTAGTCGATTTTTGAGCCTAAAAATCTCTCCGGCCTGAAGGATAATGGGTCTTCCCAGCATTCTGGATCCCTCCCTATGGCCCAAGTATTCACGAAAACTTGAGTGTCTTTGGGAATCTGATAACCCATGAAATTAGTTTCTTGAATTGCCCGTCGGGGGACTAGGAATGGAATTGGAGGATGTAATCGCAGGATCTCCTTCAAGACGGCTTGCAAGTAAGGCAAATTTTCAATGTGGCTTTCTTCGAATTTGTTGTTCTTTCCGACCAACTGGGCTAGCTCGTTTTTGGCTTTGTTCATGACTTCCGGGTGCCTGAGCAGCTCAACCATGGCCCATTCGATGCTGCCGCTCGTTGTCTCTGATCCTGCTAAGAACACCTCCTGCATCGTTTTCAGTCCAACATATCAGAAAATGAAGAGGAAAGGTCGAATGAGTCATACTTCTTGAAATCCCATTTTTTCTTTTGCTCTATATTTATAAAATAGTTGAAAGAATTTTCCTTACCAATATAATTATATTGAGCTCATCGTCTGAAAATTTTTGTGGCTCATCCTTTCCAGTTCCTTCACATTCCAGCAGCACTTCCAGGAAGTCTTTATTTGCTCCGCCATTTGATTGTCTTTCTTTCATTCTCTCTGCCACGAACCCTCCAACGATTTTCAATGTTTTCCCCATTCCACGTTCAGTATTCCGTCTCAAACCTTGAGGATCGAGCCATCTCAGCCAGGGAAACAAATCCACTATGTTGGGGTGGCCCGACCACTCCATCAGCTCAATCATGGCTGCAAAGAATTCCGAGGCGTCCACGGATTCAGGGCTAACCAAGTCCCGGGACAGCATGAGATTCCCAAGCATGTTGAACGATGCTAGGAACACGAACTTCGCTACATGAATCCTGCCCGATTCTCCGGCTGCTAAATCGGCTTCTTTGCTGATCCATTCCACCATGTCTGCGATGCACCTCCGCCTGATGGGCTCCGTTTCGGTGATTCTCTTGTGAACCAGCATCTCGACAGTCATTATGCGCTTCATCACGCGCCAGTAGGAGCCGTATGGGGACAGCGAGAGAGCGGCCTTATGAAAGTCGTGAGCTTTCATGACATCCGTGATTTTACGCTCTGCAAAGTTCACGTCGTGGTTCTTGAACAGCTCGGCTGCGGAATTGGCATCAAGCAGCGCCATGGTGTTGATTGAACCAATCCTTAGCCAAACAATAGGACCATAATCTTTCTTTAGCCCGGCTATGGTTTTGTGTGGCGCGGTGCCAAGATCGAACATGTTGCCGAACACCGGCCATCCCCGCGGACCAGGCGGCAACCGAGCAGTGTTGGAATAACCACTGCGGCGGAAAAGGACAAGGGCCGGTCCAAAAACACCAATACACAACAAAAGAAATGTCCAGACCCAATCCATGGTGATGGGAAATATTAATTTGTTCAACACCACTACTACAACCGTTATTGCTATCTCTCAAACTTTTATACGTTGCAAAAGAATAGTCAACTATGAGTGATTCTGCAAATGTTGGATGATGAGAGGCCTTGTCTTTTCTTATAAAACTTTGTACTCAGTGATCCTCTAATCCTGGAATCTCCTTGTTGGCATCTTGGTCATATCTGCCGCCTTGGTTTTTCTTTATGGGCAAACAGACAATGTGTGGACGTTTTCGCATGCGCCTAGCCTGTTGAATTTAGTGATTGGTTCGTGCGATGAAACCCGCAGAGAATTAATGTGATCTGCCTTAGCTTTGATTTAATATATACGGGAAGAGGACAAGATTAGAGTATCTCGGTCAACTATAAGGTTGAAAGACCGAGATTAATTAACCAGTCGTGATTCAAGATCCGTTAGCCGGATAAAACATGATTCTTTAGTCGCCCTATGGAGCTCAGAAAGAGCCTTTATTCCTTTTATGTGCTGTCTTTTGGAGATTTGTTAATCATGGTGAGGTTGATAGGTTAGTGCAAATAATTGAGGCCAGCCTTGATTGATTGGGGACTTCATACCTAATCTATTGTTTACCATTATTGTTAAATACCATAAAAGAAGACTACCCATATTACAGCCAAAATGGCACCCTCAACGAATTATTCCCTTTCTAACATACAAATATATTTAATTTAAATTATTGAATTTAAAATATAAAATCGTAGTCTTTCTTTATTATTATTAATTGACAACATAATAAAATACATTCAATCTGTTACCTATAAGAGTGATTGATGATGGATTTTGATTATATGTTAAGGGTTCATTATACTAACATAGGGCTACCAATAATAAAATTTTATTTATTTTGGTTATATATTTTGGGCCTATTAAATTAAATTTTTCTTTAAATGACTTTTTAATTAAACCCATAAAAAATAGAATAATTATTTTGTCATTATGTGTGATTATTTATATTTATTATACAAATATATATTATCTTTTAATTTTAATACATATTGTATTTTAACATCTTTTTATGCATTTTTATTTTTAAATCAATGAAAAAAAATGACTGAGTTCACAATAAAAATTGTCAAATAATTATATACGGTATACATTAATATGCTTGAGAAATTAAATTAACAAGTTGTTTTAAAAAAAGTGCCAGAATTTATTCCCTATTGACATTCTCAAATCAATTCAAAATTTTAGTTACATTATTTTAATACACTGCATTAATATATTGGCTAACATGAACCCATTTTAAATTTTAATATTATTTTATAGAATTTATTTTGCAATAGTTAATTTCTACGGTTAATATCGGGCTTGACATGTTTATTTATATATTTATAATAATATTCTTTTTATCAGTTAGGATTAAATATAGACAGAGAGAAACTTTAATTAGAACCCAACATCATTATTTGAGATCTTTTAACCAATGTACTAATAAATATTTTATTTTGATTCAGTAAATTTCATAGTGAGTGCCATTAATAAAGTTTAAATAATAATTTAAAATATCATAATCATTAATCAAGAGTCATCAACCAAATTAAATTATATTAGTTGTGAGACTAATATTTATTTCGATATTTTCAATTTTTATTTTTAAATAAAAAACTTATTTAATATAAATCTTAATTATCTTGTAGTTTATACAACATGATAAAAGATAAAATGCATTTTGTATTGAATTTAGTTGATAGATTTATAAAAATATAGTTAGTATCAAATAAAAATATTAAATGAAAATTTAAGAAAGAATATACAAGAAGTAACATTAATATGATTTTACCTAGAGAATTATATGTCAATAATTTAATATAAAATTAATTACTTACAACATCTGAAGTGCAATGCCTTTATAAAAAATTTTACAAGTATTAAAAAAATGTACCCTCTAACCATAACGAAAACATGAAATAGCCATTTTAACTGTAGAGTTAAAATATTGAAAAGAAAATCAACAAAAAACTAAATGGTAAATAACAAAATGCCAAGTTATTAAATTGTACGTTTGCATATATATAGATATAAATATATATATATATATTTATTCTTGTGTATTATATATTACATATATATACATAATATATACATAACATACATACAGACATATAATCCCCACGCAAATATATACATAATATACATACATATGTATATATAACCCCCACCCAACTCCCTTCCCCCCTCCACCCACAATCCAGCCGCCATGGCCGGGCGGCCGACCATAGTCACTGGGCCACTGGAGTACTGGCCATGGTTGGCTCTCTTTGTGGCTGCGGGGCGGGGGACTTGGAGGAGAAGAGGGCGGCGGGGAAAGGTGAGTGGGTGGTGGGGAGGTTTAGAAGAAGGAAGATATATTTTTTTAATTTTTTAATTAATAAACATATTTAATTAAATTAAATATATTTGTTATTAATATTATTAATATTGTATTTAAATTTACCAAAAATTATATTATCTGAAATAAATTTTACTTTTTTAAAATATGTTTTACTTATTAAATAAATTTAGTTAAATTGTTTTAGATATGTTTATTTAATATTACTGAAGATATAAGTTAAAATTGTTGAAATTATATTGTTAGAATATGTTTAGATTTTGTTATTTTTTAATTTTATATCCAAGTTAATAGAAAAATCAACTAAAGCTATTTATATTATTTTAGATATGTTAATTTATTTAAAATTAGAGTATGTAATTCAAAGTAATTAATTATATTATCTAAGATAATAGATTTTTATTTTTATTTTTATTTTAAATGCTTTGGGAAATATTTACCAAGCATTAAATATATTAAGATTTTAAGATACAAACCAATAACTTGTCATAAAATTAACAACAACTTATTTTTAAAAATATGTCTCATTTAATTTAAGTATATCTCATACGAGTAAAATACGATATTACCTCACTGTACACATGTTGTAATTTAACATTATTATCAAATACCATAAAAGAATATTACCCATATTACAATCAAAATGGCACCTTTAATGAATTAAATCCTTGCTGGATTAGACCAAATGGGGAAAGCAGAAGTCTCTAAGTTGTTATGATTTCTAGTTTTTCCCCTTCTGTTTTACTCAATAAAACAAAAAAGGAACACGAGTCATTATTCTTATTCCTATGTGCTCCCATTTGTTTTGATTATTTAGGTATTTTGCATGTATTTCATGATGCTGCTCAAAAATGGAGAGAGAATCCTTTTTAAAAATCAGTAAAGCTTCAATGGTCTTTCTCTAGAACACAAAACCAATGGTCTGATATCTCAATTTTTTTACAAATGATTTTTCATGTCCCTTTTGGCTCTGCAACTTAGTATTTGTTATAGTATTTTTTTCTCTTAGTAGGCTTCGACCACAATGGTCTAGTTGCCCTTTTTGATGGGTTTAATCAATTGGATTCTTTGGCTTTTTTATTCATTTATTATTTAATTAGTTAGGTCTTTTCAATCAATTTTTACATTTTTAACCTTTGGGACTTAATTCGCCATATCATCAAGCCCACTTATTTTTAATTTGAAAAGTTAGTTTTTAAGTTGAAATTATAATACAATGTCCAATTATAAATTTTTGCCTTACTTTAATTTATTTTGAATAAATTTTACTAAGGTTATCAATTAATTTTATTATTCACATTTTGAGAGCAGGATGTTAAAAAGTAGGACCCAACTGAAGTTAGAGTCCCTAGCTAAGTCACGGACTGTGGAAGCTAAGAGGGGTAGCAAATGGTCGCAGCCTTAATGTCAGCAGTCACGATGGCAGCTAGTCAAGCCCTTGATGCCTTCTCGAGTCTCAGGCCATCAAATCGTTTCTAGGGTACTTGGTTTTTGCTAAGTATCTCCAATGTTTATTCTTTTAGCAAATGTGGTTGTTAGTTTTTCTAGCGAAAGGAGCCATCTAAGTGCCAAACAATGGTGAATCTAACTTATTTTCTCAAAGGACTTAGAAAAAATTCTCAAGATGAAGATTTATACTTTGAAACGTTCTAAGAATGTTTGTCAAGAGTTTGCTTTGCAAATAACTTAGAAAATTTTTGTTTGGATATTTCAGAGTTAGGATGTTCTTTAAGATTGTCAGAACGAATTAAATTTCCAAAAACTACTCTCATTTTTCTTAGAGAGTACCACATTTATCATGCATCTCAATGAGCTAGGCTGAACTTTACATCTTAGGGGTTATTTTTTAATGTTTAAAGGTGGTTAGTTTTGTTTGAAGGATTTAAAGATGAGCTTACTACAATTCATGTAAGGAATGGGCTTAAATATTGTTGGTGACCAAGAGTAGGGCGAACGTAAGTGCATGAGCTTACGTGTCATAGTGAGCTAGAAGCTTGTCTCTCTTTATGAAGAAGTTTCAAGTATTGCAGTGCCTTTCTAAGGGCGATGGTACCTCTAGCCATCAATTAGGGTGACCTTAGGTTTCTTGGTATTTTTTCCTCTTTGTTGATTGCTCTTGCATGCATGTTTATTATGGCTTTTGCTTGGTATTCTCCTTAGTACTTATGTTTAATTTTACTTTCTTTGCTCTTCAGTAGGTAAGAAGATATATTTACTAAGGATCAACACTAAGAGGCAAACGAAGATTTACATAAGATGTGTGTAATAAAGTTGTGCCATGGGGTAGTGTCCCTGGCTGTTCAAGCTCTCATCGTCGATAGTTGAATGAGGTGTACGTTCCACTAGTTTCACCAATACATTAGGTTAGTGTCGGCGATTTTTTTGAGGCGATGATCTCTAGACTAAATGGGAAGCATTTGTGACAATTAGTACCAGGTAAAACTTATCCACAATCTTCTTGCCCTTTTTCATGTTGACAAGAGCAAAAGACTATTTCGTTATAGTTTATGTTGGAGCTGCAATATTGATTTGCAATAGGAAATGGATGAGACTTCTGTTAACATTGACAACTTGTGAGGTAGGGTGAGTGAGAATGATCAGGAAAGTTAGATATTCTCTTCTTTCCAATTGATTAAGCTTGCCACTGGGATTTTGAGGCAACTGTTCATTTTACTACTTAGCTTGTCTTGCGTGTGAGCTTTCCTTATAGTTGCATTTGGTTATTCGCTCATCATGCTTCTTATTCCTTTGAGTCTAGGCTTGAAGTTCGATTATGTAAATGTCTCATAGAGCCAAAGGGCAATAACAATGATATCACATTAAAGAAAAAGGTCGCTAGGTTTGCTCAGTAGCAATTTCAAAAGAAAAAAAGCTTACAAGACTACTAAAAGAGCACATCTAACTGCACGTTATACAAAAGAAGTGAAAACTAAGAAGAAATTCTTAGAGTCTTCTTTTGGGAAGACACTCATCAATGTTGCTCGTGAGTTTATAGTTAAGGCATTCAAAGTTTCAAATGATTTCTTTATGGCAGTTGAGAAAAAGGCAACTGTGATCTATTAGCAGACCATCAAGGACTATCATCACGTGCTTAGCTAGACTGAGTGATATCTTTTTGAGGACTAGTTGCTACTTGTCCCTAGCATCCCAATTAACCTTTCTAATGAAGAGCCCAATAACGCTCTAGGAGGTTGGCAATGAAGCTATGGTGGAGGATCCAACGAACACTACTCCACAAGAATAGATAGTAACTTTAAATAGGAGCATTTATTTAGTTGTGGCTCCTCATTTTTTTCTTTAGGACTACTTTACATTTTTACTTTTGCATGAATAGTAGTTTAATTTGCTCTTAGTTTTGTTTTCTTTTCATTAGGCCAAGTGTTGGTCGGACACTTTTCACGCACTTTAGCATTATTGAAATTTGATCTTTTTTACATTATTTTTTTCCATTCAACTTTATTTATACTCTTAGTCAATAGAATGGCTTTTGAGTGTTTGTGTATTCTTGATATCGATTATCACACAACAACGGCACATAAGATGGGAGCTTAAACCTTCTTTTCAAATTTAAATATAAACCCTTCTTGGGAGGTCTTAACAAAATTGGGTAATGTGATACATAAGCACAATTTTGAGCCTCGCTTGGGAATTCTTACCACAACAAGTTGTTGCGATGGTTAGATATTCAACTGTGAGCCTCTCTTGGGAGGTCTTAGAAAATTGTTTTTATGATACCTTTACTTAAGTATGGACCTTGCTTAGAAGGCCTCACCATAATTGATTGACACAGTTATTGGATTTAATTGCATACATTGCTTAGGACATGTTACTATAGGTGTTCAGTATAGAGATTGTGTTCGACAAGAGCCTCATTTGTGAGGCCTTACCATAATTGTTGATTGTGAGATTTGGACTTGTTACAAGTCACTTGGAAGGTTTTATTACAGATGCTTGATGCTAGAGTGATGTTATGTTGTGAGTCTCACTTAGGAGCTCTTATTGTAGATATTTGATGAGCTAGCCATGTAACCTTTAGGACCCTGATATTGGCTTTTGGTGAGGCAGCCATGTACCCTCTGAGCTTGATAATGGGCTTACACATGGCATCCATGTACTCCTTAGCAAGTCTTATACAGTGGGTTTATGCCAATATAATTTTGTTGATCATGCGACCACATACCTCTTAGAGAGCTTTATAGTAAGCTTATGCATAGTAACCTCATACCCTCTAGAAGGCTTATAGTAGGTTTACACCATGACAACTCATTTGATGATGCGGTTATGTACCCCCTAGGGGTCCTATAGTAGGTTTACATTGAGATAGTTCCATTAATGGTATGACCATATACATGTTAGGGGACCTCATAGTGAGCTTATGCTTGGCAACCACGTAGCCCTTAGGCTCCTTATAATAGGTTTATGTTGAGATAATTTTGTTAATGGTGTGGCCACATATTTCTCTAAGGGCCTCATAGTGGGCTTATGTATGGCGTTCATGTACCCCTTAGAGAGCCTCATGGTGGTTTACACTAAGATCATACAGCCATATACCTCCTAAAGAGCTTTATACTAGGCTAATGCAAGTGACCACATTCCTCAGGGTCTTACAATGGATTTATACTGTGATGATTTCTTCGATAATATAGCCACGTGCCTTTTGGAGGCCTTATAGTAGGTTTATATCAGACAATTCTATTGATAGCATGACCATATACTCTCTAGGGAGACTTATAGTGCGCTTACCATAGAGAGCCTTATAGTCGATTTACACCTAGATAATCCCATTGTTGATGTAGCCATTTATCTCCTTAGAGACTTATATTGGGTTAAAGTGTGGTGAGCATGTACCCCCTTAGTGGCTTTATAGTGGGTTTATACCGAGATGAGGCCAAACTAATGTCGATTCAAGTTTATTGTGGAGTATTAATTATGGTGCATACCTTAAGGGTCTTATCATGTAAGGTGTTTATTTTGCAAAAATCAAGATTCAAACAAAAAATAATGTAAAAAGTAATTCGTTAAAATCATCAAGGAAAAAGCAACTAGTATTTTCTCCAGTAAGATTTAGCTTTACTCAACTTTAACTGACATGACTTCTATCTAATTGAAAATAGAAATTAAAACTTGAAAAAAAACATTCTTAACTATTATCATAAATTAATTAAGGAAAAAGAACAACATGTAACGTCATTAATGGTGCACTCAGCCATGCTAAGGGATAGCTTCCAGCATGAGTGTCACTATGACATTAGCACCATGGAATGAACCTCCACTTTTATCTTTTGAACTACTTTTGCAACTCCTCTTCGCATCACCTAGGCTGGGAGCATGAGTCATCACTTCTCTTAGGGTGTTGACATAACATTCTCCAGTAGTGTACTGTCTTATGTACGGGTCCAACTGCTCACCAAATGGATGTCAACCATTTTACTCTAGACCACCTCTTGGGAGTATCATATTTCTCGGCCATATACTCTTTAAGTTATCTTTGTTGGACTAGCTTTTTAATTTCATCCTTCAAGTTCATTATTCTTTAGTAGCATGTCCTCGGTCATGATGAAAACTGTAGTACTTTCGAGACTTCTACCATTTCAAACCTTTTATAATATTTAAGATTATTTAACCAAGCCTTGTAGTGTAGCAACCTTGAGTATCTTCACCTTTGGGGCATTTAGAGATATGTATTTGAAAGGTGCTCATGTAGGATGTTGCCAATAGTTACCATATCTTTTGTTAGTGTTAGTTTTTTCCTTCGTGATTTGTGCTTGCCGATGTATGCTAGATTTGTTACTTTGTTGATTTGGATGCATTTTACTACTTGAATATAGAGTCCCCTCTGGGTGGTGAAAACCTCACTACTATAGTTTCCTAAGGTTTTTGGAATTTCAAGTTTTGTTAAAAATTATTGGGCATAAGATCTTGACTAATGCATTGGATCTCGTGCATTACTTGGACAAACAAGTTGATATATTCCCACAAGTTGTCTTATCTTCTGCTTGATGGTGGATGGGCAAGCTGCAGATTTAGGGTTCTTGAGATGATGAAGAAATGGTATAAGAAGTGCTATACCAATTGCTCTCAGTGTGTAATAGATCTAGCAAGTATCTGGTTGAACTACTTCAAAGTATCTTTAGCCAGTATGGTGGGAAACATCTTGCAGTAGGTGGCTTCAATAAAGTTGTGAGGCTCCATCCTTGTGAGAAAGTTAGCCAGGTGTTTTGAAAGATTCATCTTGCCATCAAAATCCGACAATGGCAATCCTCGTTCCTAAAGAAAGTATCTCCACTAAGATAATGGGTAGAAGGGACTGTATTTAGCAAAAGTGATGACTAAGGAAAGGTATTGATGCCTTCTTTCTCCTAAGGGGTAAGGCATTAATGAACAAGTCTAAACTCCAATGATAATGGGCACTCATTAGGATGAGTTTGCTAGGAGAGACAAATGCATATCCACTTATTCAAATATATGAGGGAAAACTAGTGTCTTGCTCTAAGTTGGTCCTCCATTTTATCCTCTTTGGTAATGATGAAGACCTCCAGCTCTAGTGAGATGATTGAGACTGCTTTTGAGGGTAGTATTCTTCAACATACTAGGTGAATGCTTTAATTACAGCTTGAGTAGAGGCTTTCTCCAACAATGTCTTCAACATTTCTTTGTAGAACTGGCTCTCTAGGAGATGATGGTTGCTATGTTGGCATCTTCTCTGGTGTTGAATACACTTTTGGGACAAGCTCTAGTGCTAGACGTAACTGCCCTCAAGTTGTTGTCTCTCCATGTTCTCAATCTTAAAGCAACTTGATAGTTGGAATCTCAACCTCTGAATCTCATCTACATTTTTAGCATTATTTTTTCTTCAGTAAGAGTTCCTACAGATGATGCCAAGATAGTGCTACTCTAAAGTAGAACTAGGTTTCTTTCTAGAAATTAACAAAATCTCAGAGTTCTTTTATCAGAATGTGAAGTAGAGAATCTAGGCTTTCAATTTTTGGCAAATAATCTACTTAACTTTGGGGCTTATTATTTATAGTATTTTTTCTCTTAATGGACTTTGATCTACTAGTTTCTAGATGCCCTTCTTGTTGGGTTTAATCAATTGGGTTCTTTGACCTTTTTACTTATTTATTATTTAATTATTTGGGCTTGTTTAATTGATTTTTATTTTTTTTTCCTAAGGGATTTAATTTGCCATATCAGTTCAATCTTTCCATATTCAAAATCATAATGAAGTTATTGTATGGGTTTCTCAATAGTATTTGTTAAAAAGTTATTTTCTAACTTGCATCATTAATTCTACTACTATTAACCAAAAATAATGGAATAATTTCTACAGGGCATAATGTACTTAGATGTAATGAATATCGTTTAGTCAGTTTTAATAGTAATCAATATATTTTTCTTTGAACCCTTACTATAGCAAGCAATGAGCTCCAAAATTACTATTGTTGAGTTGATGAATCAAGTTGTACCAATTTCATATAAGTCAATGTATTTTGAACTATTTAAAGTAAAAATATTTGAATTAAATTTCATAGAGATGCTCTTTCTTTCTTTTCATTTTCAAGAGAAACCCCAAATAAGTTATTTATATTTGATGTGCCCTATTGTGAGTTTACTAGTTTATTAAGGTAATTAAAGGTCCAAGAGGCCCAACATGTACATCTAATTTAATAAAGAGTCAGACTTTAGAAGCTTGTGAACGTCTACTTTAGGAACATGAACCCTATTATAGAGGATCAAGCTCTCTATCTCAATTCTTTACAAATAGCCTTTCAACATACACATTCTTACAATGGATCAAAAGTAACAAAACACTCTAATCGTTTCCATAATTCTCATTTATTTGGTTTCTCAAGCTAAAGATAAAATGCTAATTATTTAATACCTCTATTAAGGATACACATATTTCGACACCATTTATGGAAACATTAATAGATTCAACATTGAGAATGCTAATTAGTCCTAAATCACATGCTCAAGGAACATCGATGCAATAGCTCCTCCCCATGAACAACAAGGTGACATGAGGACAACCCGCTGCAGCAAGAGGCACCCTATGTTTGAAATCCTCCTATTAAGAAGTCATTTAAACTCTATCTAAGATAGCCATCCAAGTTATTTTTGAGGTCTTCTAAGCTATAATTAAGGAAGCATCCATCCGAGTTACTACATTTACAATCACACAACCCATGGTCAATTGCTCAGCTTATGAGCCTTCTCCACTTTCACCAAGGTTAGATTCCCCAGCCCTGAGAAGAGCAAGATTTAAATCAAGAATAGGTAAATCCAAACCATTCAAAAACCAATAGTAATAATAGGAGTGACTAAAATCTCTAGTGGCCACAGTCATTGCCATCACATAATGCAAGCCAAAGCAAAAGCTTTTGCTACACAAAGTGAATCAAGAATGAGATGGTTCATTTACATTTTATCATGTTTACTTTCTCATATTTCATTGAAGAAATTCTTAAATCAAATAACCTTAGGGTCCTCAAGGCCTTAAGCACATTGTATCTACTTTTGCAAAGTTATATCTTACAAAATACAATTGTCAACTTAGGATGTGAACCTATTTCATTCTCTTATCAAAAGCAACATTCAAAAGCCCATATTAATGTAGTAGTTTGCAGAAAGAAGTAGGTAATCTAATTTTATTCATGTAGATTGACCTAAGTTAGGTTGTCCTTTACAATGTAAGTTGCTCATTAGAGATATTCTCTCAAAACAAAACATGATCTCAAATTATATATAGGAAAGCTCACTGAAGATTGACATTTTGAGGCATCACTTATTAGGCTGCTAAAACTACCTCAACCTCAACTCTAACAAAGGCTACCTCAATGTCAATGTTTATGTACAAAAATCGAGTCCCTTACTCTAAACTAGGAGCAAGTACAAAATTGCCTCAACCTAGGAAAAAGATCTAAATTACCTCAACTTGAGAGTAAGAATGAAAATAGCCTCAACTTAGGAAGAAGGTCCAAATGACATTAACCTAGGATAAAGGACGAAGTCACCTCAACCAAAGAGAAAGGTCTAAGCTACCTTAACCTAAGAAGAAAGGTAAAGAAGTTTGAAACTCCATAAGAAATATGCATTATTGTGTATGATAAGTCCATAACGTATCATGGGTACTTATTATTGCAAACTTCTAGGAAATGGAGATAAGGTTAGAAGTTATTGAACAATTAAAAGTAGCAGTGATCGTCCTAGGAGGCAAAAGCTTGATCACAAAAACATGAACCTCAATTATCCCACACATTAAGAAAGAGATTACATGCCCCTAAAGGAAGAATAAAGAAATATTTTCTTACACCACGAAGGGATATAATCACCTCAACTTGTCTATTTACAGAAGTTCACAAGATAGGTAAATTGATCTATCTCCAAATTGCAAATAGTGATATATTCTCTATCAAGATTTATAGAAAATTAAAGGACTGTCAATGGACTAAAGAGTGTTATTATGCAGTTGAAGAGCTAAAGTTGCTACATCGATTCTCTATCACTCTTGATCAAGTCTATAATGAAAGAATGACTTTTTCTTGACTTGGCTATCTCATAAAGCACTTTTAGTTCAACCTTATATAAGGAAGAAAATAGAGACGAATGCCTCTAACGTATGCTGGGTCCTTTAAAGAGCCAAACACTAACTTAAAGATTGAGTAACTATTCTTTGCCCTTATCACTATAGTAAAAAAGTTAAGACTATACTTGCAATTCCACTAGGTAATCATGCTTACTAACGACTCTCTCAAGCAGGAAACGATAACCTTGAAGATCTCAAGAGGGATGATAAAATGCAAGAGAAAGCTAAGTGTGTGTGAAAAAGAATATTCACTAAGGCCAACCATTAAAATGCAAGTCTTGGAAGATTTCCCTACAAATATGGTAATAGATATAGCAAACACCTACGCCTCAATGGAACCTACGTCAACAGCTATTGAAAATAGAGTAAGGAATTCTCCAAGGTGTCAAACTGGTGTACACAAATGCTAGAACTCAAGTTTACCACCTCAAACAATGAAATAAAATATGAAACTTGATAGTAGGCAGTTAATTGGTCCTCGCAATAGATGTGAGAAACTATAATTTTACACTGACTTCCAACTAGTTGCTAGTGGAGGTACTAACTAAATCCTACAAAATAAAAGGGAAAATCATAGCTAGAGCCCAACTTGTGTGAAGAAGCTAGCTTCTCGAATTATTCATAGAGTTTACCGAAGCAATTGAGAGAAGTGAAATTAAACTTGCATGATTTGAACTCTTATATAGCAGGGTCTTTTATAGTTAAGTCTTCCTACTTAAGGAAGAGTTTTTAACCAACAAGGATTGTAATCTCATCTAATGTGGATAAGATACACTCAAATATGGTTGCTTAATATGTCAAGGAAAGTCAACCTAATTTTATCTCCCTTCATACCTATTTAACTCAATCTCCTTGAACATCAAGCTCACAAGATTTCTCAATCTCATATTATTTATTTTATACATGGAGTAAAGCATGTGACCAAATAAGAAGAAAACAAATGAGGAGAATTATACTAAGTAATTACCTAAGTAACATAACTCTATAGCTCAAAAACTCTTTGTGCACTCCAAACTACAGGGTTACACTAGATCAAGCATCTTTAATCCTTTAGTAATAAGTACAACATGTCCATCTCTCTCCAATATATATACATATGCTCATAATTATGTCAAACACTTTTAACTTAATTGGTCAGCCTATAAGTTATAGAACAAGATTATGTTACCGACTTAGTTCTTTCTTGGTAACTAATGCCAATTTGCTTGGTCTTAACAAGCTTCTTCGCCATATTCCAAAAGAACAAATTAATTGTGGTCACTGAAAACATGTTGAAATAGCATCATCAAACTTGTACTTCATAACATATAGTTCAACACCCCAAAAGGTGCAAGAAATAGAATGACTCACATAGTGATGAAGTGGTTACCCATTTAATTACTCTCCTTCAAAGATATAAGAAACTCTCACTCAATTTGAGTATGTCAATGTTGTATGAACCATAATACAGTCTGATGAGGTTGAAAATCATTTTTAGTGAGTTGGGTAGTGTTTAGGCTAATTCAACTAAGGAGGTTAAATGATCTAACAGTAATGTTCTTCTTAGGTTGAGATCTGCAACCAATAGCAAATGTAAGACTAGCTGAGGTGTTCCCGGCTAATACACTCTGATGCTCAAGTTAGTACTAATCAAGTAAAATAATTGAGCAGTAGAGTAAGAATGTATAGTGTATATGGCATATCTGGAAGGTGGCTAGCAATGGGATATTTATAGCTTTTTCCTAGTGGGTGATATATCTAAGATGCCCCTATCAAGTGTAGGGGCTCTTGTTCTTGCTTAGGATTAGTTAGTTATTTCTAATTTTAGTATTATTCTAGGTGGCATCATCTCTTGCTTTCTAAGGTAAATAGCACTTTGGAAGTGCGCCTCTCTAGCAGAGTTAGTGGCAGAGGCTGTATTGGGGTGGCACACACTATTAATATAGAGGTACGCTGCCTGTCAGAGCATTGAATATGGCAATAATATAAGTCAATACTAGAATGTTCACTCTGATCGGCGATAGTTGACCAGAGGAATAATTGAACAAACTAGGTGGCTTGAAGCCTCTCATTGGGTGCGGTCAATAATTATTCACTCGATTGGTCAATTGTGGTTGAGTGGCTAGCCCAGGTAGGTTTGAAAGCGCCGTTGGGCTTTAGATATTAAGTGGGTCTAAAAATCCTCTCTGGATTCAATAACTTATAGGGCTGGGCCTGTTGAGCTATCTTACATCATAAGTCCCCCTCACTCACAGTCCTAATTGAGCTTGCCGATGGGAAAGAACAGAGAGTAGATAACTGAATAACAATTATGCAGATTCGACTAAGGTTTTTAGATTGTCTACCAAGGCTTTTGAATACTTGACCAGGGTTTTGCGCATTTAATGTGTCAATTACATTATAGTATATGAAGCACTAAGAAGCGGCGATGCAATTATTACTGCCGCTTGGGTTCCCACATCTAAATGCCTATAAATAGGTAGGGTGGGAACATTCATTTTTCACTTTTACTGAATCTGATCTGGTCAAATTCTTGCCTTTAGAGCCCCTTAACCTTTTCTGCATTTTAGAGTTTTCAAGCAATCAACTATAAGTTCTTCTCCAAGTTTCTATTTTTCTTCGTTTGCTTTGTAAAGAATTTAAGTACATTAGATAGCAAGGACACTAGGTCCTAGAGTGTACAATTCTAAGGAGAGGTTGGGGATGAACATGCATCTGAGAGTGCATCTAAGAATACCTCTAATAGTTCATTAAGCGATAGCTTGACCTCCGTAGCTCAAGTACTGAGAGGACTGCTTCTGGGGGCGATGCTTGCCCAAGTGAAGTGCCAGTATCATACAATCGATTATTTACCCCAGACCATTATAGTGAGATAGTCTCCAAAATCTCCCATGTTGACCAAATTTGAATTAGAGAGTATACCATATTCTAGATGAATACGAACTCATGGTGCATGGGCCTTGAGGTAGGATGTATCGACCTTCGAGGATGTGCATAATGGTGTTTGAGGAGGGATTTAAGTGCAGCCTTAGGTTTTCTCTAGTACCAGCAATAGCCAACCTCCTAGGGGCCTCGAGGTTTGCATAACACAACTTCTATTTAATTATTTTACCGCTATATACAGTTTTGCTATGCTGATGCATTTATTTAGCCAGCTAGTCTCTTTTGTCAATTTTTCTAACCTATTCTATCTACCAATGTTCCAAAGTCATGTAGTACTGCAGAGTCTGGGTTTTATTACTTGACAGCATGCCCACATCAAAAATTCCTAATAACCCCTCCTCATCATACGGCTAAGAGTGGGAAAAAAATTATCTATATGTTTGAAGGCCTGGTGAGTTTAACATTCCTAGAGGGTGGTGGAAAGGGCACATCAAAATACTAGAGAACTAAATGTCGAGCTGGCCCAATACTTTCATTCGGGACTTGTTCGAGTTTGGGTGAATTAAAGCCTTGATTCTGATCAAGGAGACGTGTCTATTGTTGAGTGGCCTGTTGCTGGCCAAACTCAACTTGCCCACAAGTAATCAGCTAGGTAGAAATCATTGTCGATTGTGATAATTATGAATTTCAATCTTTCTGCTTGATTCTAACCATTTTTTATTTTATCTCTTATTGGAGAATTGAGAAAAAGTTATGGCTTACAGTCGATGAGAGGCTTTGGCTAGGGCCCAAAGAAATGATGAACGTCGTTAAGCGACTACTCAATAAGATGCACCTGTGAAGGAGTCACCACCCTCGACCACCGCCCTAGCCATGCCATAAATTGAGCAAGCTCTCTAATCTATTCGATTAGTGAAGGATGTTTGCAGCAACCCCACAGGTTAGGGCAAAAGATAGATGGTCAAGCAAGAAGGCTTGATACTAAGAGAACAATGGGTAGGAAGGGCAAGTAAAAGGTTATCACCGGCTATGACTTGTTCTGCAAGTATAGTGATGGGGTTTTGTTCCAAATTTCCAAGTTGTTGTCACCCTAATTTGAACTTGACCCCACCATGGAGAAGATAAATTCCAGCTCCATTATAGCATCGAGGACGACAAGAGTTAATGCACTTAAGTGTATGGTGGCCAAGCTCTTTGCCACTGACCATTAACGATTCATGGGCCTAAGCCAGGATGACGCGCTCAGGGCTCTAGCGTATCCTTACAACATGGTAAGTGTGAGGTTGATTATTTTCTCATCGAGTTTTTCTTTCAACCAGTTATATTATTTATTAATAATCTCTATTTCAGGTGAGCCAGCTTGGGTACCACTTTTACCACTGGTTGGAGTTGGCCCTGGTAGATCGCGATGAGTTATGGGAGGGAGGGGAGTTAGAAACCCTCAAGGTTCAACTCGACTCCTCCTAACTCTATGTCTACCAGCTGACTAAGGAGGTGGCCTACTTTTGGGAGCAGCTCAATACAAAAGACTAGCAGCTGGTTGAGGCTATGGAAAAGAGGTGTTGAATAGACTCTGTGTTGAAGAAAGCTTACCTAGATATGCAAGTGAGCTACTCCTCTGGTCAATTAACCGACCATGCTGTTGCACTTGAGGAGGCTTGGGCGGAATTCTCTTAATAGATCCCCACAATGTGGTGGAAGGTGGTGGAATAATTTATGTGGTGCGCAGCTTTTTAAGATACAAGCATAGTTCTATCGATTAATGATGCTCGCGGCATGTTTGAGAAGGCGGTTAAGCAGCTTAAGTACTTGGGCTATGCTTTTCGAGCAAAAGATAAAGACATAATAAGCCTAGCCTTAGATGAGAAGCTGCAGTCTTACCCAGAATCTAAAGAGGTCGTGCTCGATAAGGGTGATACTGCAACGAATGCTCCCATTGAGCCCATAACTAAAGCTTAGCAAAAATAAGCTAAGGTTAAGGCTAGGCTAGTTGATCTAGCAAGCGAATTTACCTTTACTAAGGACCTTGCCTTCCAACTCAGAGATGGGCAAGTTGACACCATGCAGTACATGCTGTGTCTGACTAATTTCATAGACAACATGGTAGGGCCCTTGCAATCAGCTTAAGCTATTCTATCACTTGTATCAACGATGCTGGAGCCTGACCAGGACTCACAAAAAGGTGCCCAGGCTGATTGATTCAAGGGTACTAGGTTGATCCAGACTTAATTTTTCAACTCTCTCTTTTATCGTTGTTGTCATTTTTTTTATAAAGGTTGTCTTATTGTAATAAACACCCCTATCAATGAAATATTATTTTGAATGAAATCAATTTCATAGTTTTCTTCACAACTTTCTTGTCGAATGCAACTGTGTTGTTACGACTGTATGGTTGAAGAGTTGAGAACCATGTTAGTTAACAAGAAAACCCAACAACTTTATCATCTATTTAGGTTACTATTGAGAAATACGCCTAGTCTTGTTGAAGCAAACTCAACTATCTATTTTTACAACTTTGCTCAACTTTATAGTCAACTTATTGATCAACTACTGAGTTGATTGCACAGTTTGGGCTAAAAAGCCTTAAGTTGGCAGCATGTAATTACTTTTGAGTTGACTACGGGGTCAACTTGGAACTTGGATTTAGAGCTTTGAACTAACAGCTAGAAGCTGCTTTTAGGTCAACTATAAGGTCTACCTGAAATTTGATTTGGTAGTGTGAAGTTACTTTTAGGTCAACTATGGGATCGACTCGAAACTTGATTTAGCAGCATGAAGCTACTATTGGATCAACTATAAGGTCAATTGGAAACTTGATTTGGTAGGATGAAGCTATTTTTGGGTCTACTATGGGGTCAACTTGAAACTTGATTTGGCGGCATAAAGCTACTTTTGGGTTGACTACAGGGTTGATTTGAAACTTGGAGTTGTACGAGGTAGATATAGCTGTGACAATACAAGCAAATGATAGTAGTATTATTGGAGCTTTATTTATTTCATAGAATACAAAGAAGATTAAAACATGCTTTTATATATAAAATTTCTTTACGTTGATGGCATTCTATGGATGAGGGAGCTCATCCTCATTGGTATTAACAGGTCGATAAACATTATGCTTTGATACCTTCACAATCGTATAGGGTCCCTCCCATTTCAGGTCGAATTTGCCAACATTCTTGGACATTTTCACCTTTTTGAGAATGAGGTCTCCAGCCTTAAAATGGCGTAGCCTGACTATGTTATTGTAGTTGTCTGCCATTTTTGAATTGTAGCTCTACATAGTATTGTAGGCTTCTTGCCTTTGCTCATCGATAGTCTCGAGATCAAGCTTCTTTTCTAATGTGTTCCTGAGTGGGTGAAAATAAATCACTTGAGCTGTATGCTGTATGAGTTTTGAGGGGATGACAACTTTGGAGCCATAGACCAAACTATAAGAGCTGTCACTTATGGCTATGCAGGAGGTTGCCCTGTATGCCTATAACACTCTTAGGAGGTCTTCTACCCAATTTGACCCAGTATCTTGCATCTTGGCTTTCAAATGATCAAGAATTGTCCTATTTGTCACCTTTGTCTGGTCATTTGATTGAGGGTTACCCACTGAAGTAAAATATTAGGTGATTCCCAAGGCCTCACACCAACGTCTAGTACTTCTACTCTAAAATTAGGTCCTATTGTCTGAAATGAGGATCTTTGATAGGCTAAAATGATCGATGGTGTTTTTTCAAATGAAACTCTTGATGGCCGTATTGGTTATCTTTGGGATGGCTTCGGCCATAACCCACTTAGTGAATTACTCAATTGCCACAATTATAAACTTTCATTGACCTGTTAACTTTGGTAGTGAGCCCAAAATATTGATCCCCACTGGTCGAATGACCAAGAAATCTTAACATTGACCATGGGCGTAGCGGGTTAATGCGGGAGGTTCTAATGAACTTGACATGCTAGACATTATTGAGCAAATCAATAGTATCTTTTAGTAATATTGACCAAAAGTATCCATACCTAATGATTTTATGTGCGAGGGATCTTTCCCCTAAATAGTTTTAGCATATGCCTACGTGGATATCCTATAATACTTCATGAGCCTGGTTGAGATCCAGGCACCTTAGGGTTGGTCCATAAATCGACCTCTTATACAGTTAGCACTCATTGAGTGCAAACTTCGTAGCTTGTCCTCGAAGGTGACAAGCCTCATTTTTATCTTCAAGGACAATGACATAACTCAAGTAGAGTTGTATCGAATCCTACCATGAAAAAATTGTCTCCTCGATGCTCCCTACCAAGTTCTCCTTAAGTGAGCTAATCGATGGCCTATCAGTGATCAAAAAGGTTATTGTGTTGCCTCTTGTGCCTCTGGTCGAGCTTGCAAATTTAGACAAGGCATCTGTATGCTCATTCTCAAATCAAGGTACCTGGCTGAGGGTGAATTTTTTGAATGATTATTGTAATTGTCTAACCTCCGCCAAGTACCAACTCATTGTTAAATCTTTGGCCTCAAAATTTTCCTCGACCTATTTTGCTACCAATTAGGAGTTCGTGATCATAGCTAGGTGGTTGATGCCTCAATTAAGTGCCATCCTTATTTCAACAAAAAAGGCCTCGTATTCTTCTTCATTATTAGTAACTGCATAGCCGAGTTTGATCTCAAAATCATACTCCTTTGCTGTCAGGGAGCAAAGGGCCACTCCCAGTTCCCCTCCTAATGTGGTCGATGATCCATCAATATGCAAAGTCTAAGTAAGGGGGGCTTCATTAATTTTTTTAAGCAAGCCAACCTGCTCGGTGATGAAGTCAACCAAGATATGTGCTTTAATGGCTATTTTAAGCTAAAAGGTAATATCAAATTCTCCTAATTCAATGGCCCATTTCATTAACCTTTCAGATATGTCTGGCTTTGAGAGCACTTGCTTCAATGGCTGGTTGGTTAACAATATCATGGCATGAGACTAAAAATATTGATACAGCTTCCTAGTTGTGGTGACTAGCGCCAAGGCAAATTTTTTAATCTCCAAGTAGTTATACTTCAATCCTAGAGCGACTTACTGCAATAGTAAATAAGTCAATGGTTTCCATCTCTAGTCGAGACTAGGACTGAATTGATCGACACCTCTGAGACAACTAAGTTTATATGAAGTACGTCTCCAAGTTTAGGTTTTGCGAGCGTAGAGAGTGAGGACAAATACTGTTTTAATTCAATTAAGGCCCAATCACATTGTTCGTTCCATTAGAAACCTAATTTCTTGGCATTTCTAAACTTTTGAAGAAAGGTAGGCTCTTGTCAGCTAACAGAGTAATGAATCTCCTAAGGAAAATAATCCTTTTGACTAGCCATTGTACATCTCTGACTGTTCAAGGTGGGGCAATGTCCAAAATAGCCTGAATCGTTTGTGGATTGGCCTTAATGCCCCATTTACTGACCATATAACCCAAGAACTTACCTCCTCGAATCTTGAACGTATACTTATTTGGATTCAGCTTCAGACCAAATGCTCTCAATATTACAAAAGTGTGATTGAGGTTGAGCAAATAGTTTTAGGCCTTTTCTGTCTTTACGATCATGTCATCGACATACACCTCCATAGACTTGCCTATTTCACTCTTGAACATAAAGTTAACTAGCCTCTAGTAGGCTGCTTCAGCATTTTTAAGTCCAAAGGACATGACCAAAAAGTAATAAACTCCATTAGGAACCACAAAAGAGGTTTTATCCCTATCTTTGGGAGCCATGAATATTTGATGATACCTTTGGAATGCATTCATCATACTCAATAATTTACAACCAGTTTTGGAAACTACTAGTAACTGTATTCGAGAATGGGGGTAAGGATCCTTAAACCAAGTTTTATTCAAGTCTATGAAATCATTACACATGTGCCATTGTCCTTTATTCTTTAATATGAGTACAACATTATAAAACCAAGATGGATATTGAATTTCTACTATATAAGCTGTACCTAGGAGCTTCTTGACTTTCTCTTTAATGATCTGGGTTTTCTTAGCATTAAATGTTCTCATTTTCTGCTTGACTAATTTATCTGAGGGGTCGACATTGAGGTGGTGCACGATCACACTGGGATCAATTCCCTAAATGTCGGGTGATTTTCAGGAAAAGATATCAATATTTCTCCTCAAAAAATCAACCATAAGATACTCTAAGTAAGGGCCTATATTTGTTCCAATCCGAGTAGTCTTGTTAGGGTTCCCTAGTTTCAACTCAATAATTTTAAATTCCCCAATAGGCTCCACTCTAGTATTTTTCAAATTTTTCTTATTGTTGGCTTGGGACTCCTTTAGTCCTACGATAGGGGCATCTCCCATGGTCTTTAATTACAGTCAAGTCTTTTGCTTGACTCAATCAAAATATTGTAACATCGCCAAGCTTCCTTGATTTTACAAAACAGTTCACCTGTGCTAACCAAGGTCAGGAATTTGATCTTTATGTGATAGTTTGACATAATGGCATGGAAATCATTGAGAACTAGTCGACCAATTATAACATTATAAATGAATGGGGCGTCAACCACTAGATAGTTTTCATCAATATCCTTCTTTAGGGTGCCTCCCCAAATAACGTCGAGAGGTTGATGGATCCTTCTAGAATAATTTTTGATCCCCCAAACACAACCAAAGGTGTACACACGAGCTTAAATTTTAGCTACTCTAAGTTTATCCTTTTTAGCATCAAGAGGAAGATGATGTTGGATGAGCTGCCGTTATCAACCAGAACCTTTCTAACTTCAAAGTTGAAAATCTCAATGGAGACTACTATAGGACAATTAGTTTTATGATCGATACTTTTCCCTTTGAGGTAGGCTAGGTCATTGTCAGTAAAGTAGATAGGCTCTATGCTTGTCAATAAATGGAACGTTGTTTCAATCAATGAGGCTTTGGTCAACTCTAGCCTCCTCTGAGTCTACCTCCTTACTAACTTTGAGTCCCCTCCAGTGGGGCCTTCCACAATTATGTCAATTACTCCTCGAATAAGTGGGTGGTTTTCTTAGGTGAGTTTTTTTCCTTTATCCTCCCTCTTTGGGCTAACTGACCTTTCTCTACAAGAAGTCTGATTGGTTTTGCCCCCTTCAGCTAGTGCGTCAATGGCCACATATTTTTTGAGATAGCCCTGCCAGATAAGCCTCTCAATTTCATCTTGGAGATTGAAGCATTCATTGATGTCATGCCCCTTTTGTTTATAAAAGTAGCAATATTTCTTTGATTTTTTTATTGCTTTAGTCTTTGTTAGCTTTCTCGATTTCTTGAGGACATTGTCATGCTAGATTGAAAATAGGACCTCTCTCCTCAGGATATTCAGTAAAGTATAGTCATAGAAGTGTTTTATTATAGATCAACCCATCTCCTTATGTTTCTAGTCATCTCTCTCTTTATTTTTCTTTTTGTCAATCTCAGAGTTTCCAAAATTTAGCCTATTCATCTCCTCCTAGGTCATGTATCTCTCCACCAAGTCAACCAATTTCTCCATCAATCATGGATGTTCTCATACCAAAGCATTGGCACATTCTTTGTGCTTGAATCCCAAGAATAGCACGTCGATTAAGAACTTGATCCTGGGATTATCAATCTTTAGAACCTCCATGTTGAACCTCATGAAAAATTCATAGAGGGATTTTCCCTCATTCTATCTGATAGTATGGAGGTACCCTTGACTAAAGCACTCTGACACTCAAGTTAGAACTAGTCGAGTGAGATAATTGAGTAGCAGAGTAAAAGTCTATAAAGTATATAACATACCTGGAGCGTGGTTGGTAATGAGGTATTTATAGCCTTCTCTTGGTGGGTGACATGTCTAAGATGTTCCTATTAAGTATAGAGAGCTCTTGTCCGTACCTAGGATTAGTTGGTCATTTTCAATCCTGGTATTATTCTAAGTGGCATCATCTCCTGCTTTCTAGGGTAAATAGTACTCTAGGGGTACACCTCCCTAACAGAGTCGTGGCAAAGGCTATACTGGGTTGGCATACGCCATTAATGTGGAGGCACACTGCCTATCAAAGCATTGAATATGGCAAGAATATGAGTCAATGCCGGAGTGAGCATGACAGTCAACTAGACAAGGTGGTCAACCAAAGGAATAGCTTAGTAGACTAGGTGGCTTGAAGCCTCCTATCGGGTGCGGTCGATAATTATTTGCTCAATCGTGATTGTGGTTGAGTGACCTAGTCTAGCTGGGTCCAGAAACATCGCTGTGTTTTGGATGTTAAATAGGCCTAGAAACCCTCTCTAGAGTCGATACCTTGTTGGGTTGAGCCTGTTGGGCTATCCCATATCACAATCAATATTTGAGCTCTTGACCTACATGCTACCGTATAGTTACTCTACAAAATGCCTCATAACATTCTCAACCACTACATAATATATAATGCATGACACGCACAACTCACAAGTTCTTTTTTCTTATAACTAACTCTACATAGAGTCAAATCAATGATCAAGAAACCAAACCGAACCTGCTTGTTCAACAAAGAACCAATCAAGGTTCGGATCCAGTTATACATATAAAATCAGTTTAGTATAAAATTAGTATCAACCAGTGTGAACTTGGTCCAACTGGTGAACTGATTTTACTTTAAATCAATTATTAGTTTTTTTGTTAAATAGAAACTAAAAAGTAATTAAATATAAAGTAAAAACTAAAAACCCTAAGTTGCTACCTAACTTATCAACACAATGACAAAACAAAAAGTAAGCCAAGAAAAGTCCAAAACGTAGCAACTGCGGGATTCTTCTTCTTCACGCTATCCTTTTTTCATTTTCAATCTTTTTTGTATTTCCCTTTTTTTCTCATTTATATTCTCTCAAAATTCCAAACATCAAAGACCAAACTTATATTCAATAATTAAGTTTCAAGAATTAGGACCCAAGCTTTGAAAGAGGTACTTTGCAAGCTTATTGTTCATTTGTTGTTTTTTTTCCTTTAAATATGTATGTGGATTCAATTGAAATAAAATAGGAGTTTATTGTTCATTAGTTGTTTCTTTTATTTTCTTTAAATATGCATATGGATTCAATAAAAATAAAATAGGAGTTTACTATTCATCAATTGTTTCTTTTATTTTCTTTAAATATGTATATGGATTTAATTGAAATGAAATAGAAGTTTATTGCTAATTTGTTGTTTCTTTTATTTTCTTTAAACATGTATATGGATTCAATTGAAAAAAAATAAAAATTTCACTAAAATTGGTTTGTGATTTGCTTAAACTTGAACCCCATATGAGGTCCTATATGTGGTTTTCTTCCCATTTTCTAGAAGAGATATCTATAAAAAGTAAAAGTAAAAGGAACAAAAAGAAAAAGAAAAAAGAAAAAAGTAGTAAAGAATTATTTGTGTGTAGCTTGGTTATAACCAATTGCAAGGTTACTTGAATTAGCTTAATAAAGTCAGTGATTAAAAAGTCTTTAAAATGAGACTCCCCTAATTTGCAAGTTGAGGCCAATTATTGAAAGATGTCCAAATTTTCATCTTGCTCTACTAATTTGTATCAATAAAAATGGCATTTGCTTTTAAATTAATTATTAAGATAATTCGATTATAACTTGATCTCACCATGTTTTATCAAATTTGCAGTACATGGATGGTGTTGATAGAACTTTGCCTACGAAATCCCAATCAGCAGATCAAACATCCAATTGCCAGACTTCAAATCCAAGGTAAAGGTTAGACCCAGCATGGAAATATTGTTATGAAGCACCTTTAAAAATTGGGAAAGGTCAAACAATTGTATGCTAATTCTGCAATCAACTAATTTCTAGAGAGGGGAATATTCGAGTGAAGCAACATTTTGCTGGCATAACTAGTAATGTAAGACCATGTCCTAAAGTTACTTCTAAAGTTTGTTTTCAAATGAAAACAAGTTTAGTAGAGATTAGTCAAAAGAAAAAAGAAAATATTGAAACTTTTGATGATGTGCATCATTATGAGGAAGATAATATTCATGAGATTCCACATTTGAGGGATACAAAAAAAGATAGTAAGAAAAAGAAGAGGACTAATAATAATGAAAATTACATGAAAGGTAAGGCTGGAATTGATTCATCCTAACTTAGTATGCAAATATGCATACCAAGTCAAGAAAGATGGCATGAAACTAACATGGCTATTGCTCTATAGATTTATGATAATGGTATTCCACTAAATGTCATGAATTCACCCTATTTTCATCTGGCAATTAGTAGGGTAGCTACCATGGGCTATGGTTATACTTGATCTACTTATTATGCACTAAGGTTTTTTGTACCTAGAGCAGCTAAAACTAAGGGAGGCAATATGATTTCAAACTCATGGTTCCAACCCAACCTATTTTGGGTTAGGTTGGATTTAAAATAATAAAATTGGGTTTGGTTCGGGTTGGGTTTTAATGGTTTAAATTGATTTTTAAATGAAAATGGTTCTAAAATGGATCTAAAATGGTTCCAACCCAATATCCACCTTTCTCCCTTTTTTCAACCTACAATTACACAGCCTTTCTCCCATTTTTCAACCCGCAATTACACTTACAGGTTGTGAAAAATAGGGTTAGGCTTTAACTCCCATTCTTCCATTTTACCATCAATGACCTGGAAGCCGTCACAGCGGAGGTGTTGCAATACTGAATTTCTCTTGCTCAGCTTCTTCACAAAGACGCAATCGCTGAGCGCTCCCCTTGCTCCCTATTATCACTGTTCTTTAGCCGCAAGAGAAAGTCCAAGCTCTTCTCTGTATTCATGTATTTTTCCCCTCTCTTTCTCACTCTTGAATTTTGAGTTGGTATGTTATAGATATAATTTTATTTGATATGCAGCAAAAAATTTTAGGTCATTTTATTTTCTTTTGTTTTTCAGCAAAGGGTTATTCATTAGCATGCTTTCTGTTGATAGATTTTTAGGATACATGTTTTCATTTTCACATGAATCAATACTCAAAATAAAAATGGGTTGAAAGCTTTGAAAATAAACAATGAAAACAAAAGTATAACCAACCAGATTCCACGTATTTGCAAGCATTTTCAATTGGAAGTTAACAGAACATTGCCATTGAATTGCTAGTTAGAAATTAGGTTTTGACAAATGGCAATTATAAAGAAACCTTCTCCTTTTGCTGAAAATATAAGACCCCTATCTCACATCCTTTGGAAATTCTGAAAGAAAAGGAAAATGCCCCTTTTTGACATTAGAATGTTATTTGCAATCAGACTGTTTGATTATTTTTCTCTAAGTCAAGCCATTTTGTTCTCAATATTTAGAGTATGATGGTGTAATAGGCTATTTGTGTTAGAGTCAAGCCACACTAATTTGCTGGAAGAAATAAATAAATGATAGAATTCTAGGATCCAGGCTATTTTTGTATGCTTAGTTTGTGTTTAGATGAAAAGGGATTTTGCCAAAAGTCTAGCTAAACTTAAACTGAATTTCAGCCTTCATTTTACGAATTACCTAGAATTGTTTGAAAGTATTACTGAAAAGCAGGAGTGAGAAATTTGTATATTTAATCTGATGCTCTGTTTCAACTTTCTTCTCTTATAAGGGTAAAATGTAGTGCATTCACATTGATGTTAAGCATGCCCAAACGATCTGTACCCCCTGCCTCGAATAGATTTGCTAGTTGATTCCACTGCAGGTTGTGAACTGTTAAGCATGATGGATGCCTTTCAAGGGTATCATCAAATATTTATGGTACCTGAGGACAGGGATAAAACATCTTTTGTGGTTCCTAATGGCGTTTATTGCTTTTTGGTCATGCCATTTGGGTTAAAAAATGCAGGGGCAACTTATCAAAGACTAGTAAACTTTATGTTCAAAGATGAGATTGGAAAATCAATGTAAGTTTCCGTCGATGATATGATTGTTAAAACAGAAAAAGCCTAAGAACATTTAATCGACCT
>JACGDI010005414.1:46359-98983 GCA_014898725.1 Jacaranda copaia | reverse complement strand
GGACTTCCGGACCATCAAGCTCTTTGCAGCATCAATATGGGTGCAAGCATGTTGATTAATAGACGTTGAACAATGCTATATCGACACATAAAGATGGACGTACCAACAATTGGTGAAGTCATTATATAGTTTTCGGTACATTTTGACATATACGAGGGTTCCCGCACCCGACGATCATTCGCGTCACGGGTTGGTAATTTGAAGAGTGCTTTTATCGAGTCTTGAATTTCAGAGGGTGAATGCGATCTGCGTCATATAATGATGGCAATTTTGCAAGATTTAATCCAAAATTACTTCAAATTGATCATGGGTCGTTAGAGTGCAATAATCAGTATTGTTATGTTAGTGGCGAAAGCCCACGCAAAAAATCTAAAAGAATTAGGGAAATACTAATTTAAATCGGATTTGACCGAGTTCAAGCGATATATAATACTTTATAATTAATTGCATCTAGCACTTGCATAAGAAGAAATCATATAATAAATACAAATTCGGTTACTTGTGATTGCTTTTGTTATTTATATAGTTGCTCCAAGAAATGAAAAAAAAAAAAAAAAATATATATATATATATATGCATATATATAGTTAACTATTAGTGAATGATTGATTGTAGGCCTTGTCTTTTCTTACATTTTTGTTTTCAATAATCATCCATTAATCCTCGAATCTACATCTCTGCAATTGTTATTCTTCATCACCCGGCGCGATTTTAGTGATTGGCTCGGGCGATGCGGCCGGCCAGCAATTACTCAATGTGATCTGCTGTGGCGATGACCGGCCTAGTAAAACTTGACTCATTTAGTGAGGCAATGGGCTTTTGTCATACTTGAGAGGTTTAAATTCTCTATTTTATTTCCTGTTTCATCTTATATTTCATTTTATAAATATATAATATATGTATTAAATATTTTTTTATAAAAATAATTAATTAAGAATTATATACATTTGGGGCTTGTTTGCTTGGGTATAAGGATTAGAAGGGATTAATATGCTAGTGATACATAAACTAGAAATGGTATTCAAAATCATATAATTTATTGTTTGCTTGAATTTTAGAAATTAGCGATATCCATGTTTAATACTATCTAATGTTTGGTTGGCAAGATTCCTCAACGTGATTACATTTTGTAATATTTAAAATATCCTAAATTCTAGAAAAGTGTTAAGGTTATGATTTTCATATAATGGGTAAGAATGACTTTTTCAATTCTTATTATATCAAATTTAGAAGTATAGAAAATGGATCAAGCCATCTTAGCCTGATCCATAAACTAGCTTGGCCCATAATACCATATTAGGCCACAAAGGTATCATGGACCACAAAAATATGAAGTGAAAAGGAGATAAAGCTTAAAATGGATCTATCAAACTTTATCCAATGAAGCAAACAAACCCTTGATATAAATACAGCAAATTAAAATAAAAAATGAAATAGAGAATCCAAAATGTATTTGAGGTTTTCGCAGATGGATGCGGAGCTCAGAAATAGCATCTAATTTATTCATTATTGAGATTTGTAATCCTTGTGCGACTTGATAAGTTAATGCAAATTAGTGAGTGATTGTCTGGGGCTTCATACCTCGTCTACAGATTACCATTATTATCAACCTAGCATAAACTCTAGCACGGCATATTTATTTAATTAAGTGAAGTCAAAAATTAATAAATATATAATTAACTTATTATGCTTACTTAAATAAAATAACATCTTTCGTATTCAATTAACAAGATACTATCACTTTCTAAAAAATATATGACACAATAGTATTAATTATAACAAAAATGTTACCATATATATGAATACAAATAATGATAGAACTATATTATAATTAGGAAGAAAGAAAATTAAAGTTTCTAGTTGTGGCTCCACGTCAAGGTACAAAATACAACATTTTAATGAAATGTAAATAACGAAATAATGTGTTTAAAGAATACAAATATTAAAGAATTTGAATACTATAATACAATTTGACTATGATACAATGGATAATTGATGTGTAGACCGGATAATGATTCATTTTTAATAATTAATGCAACTTTCTTTTTATTTTTTAAAGCTTAGAGGTGTCTTCCCTAAAATTTTGAGATACAAAATTTAAAATATTCATGCATATTTAATATGATCATAATTTGAAGAAGATCAATGTTCATGCATTGTTACAATTTTTTTTTTTTTTTTTGTCTTAATAATTTGTGATATATTGAAAAACATATGGGATTTTCTTTTGTCTTACTAGAAAATAATAATAATCATTAGATTATTAAAGTAAGAAAAAATATGAAGTTTTAAAAATTAACTTGACAAATATAGTGTATTTGCTCATACTCAATTGATACACTTTTTTCCACGCAACAGTAATAAATCTTTTAAACTGCTTAAATTAATTTTTAAAAGAAGGGATTATTCATTATTTGAATCAAATATACCGAACTATGATTGCTTCAATACATTATTTTAATCCATATAAAAGTAAATTAAATAGTTAGGTAGATATATATGCTTAGCAAATATACAACACACAAAATGGATTATAAATTGCCGTCAGTGTTACCAAACACATATATTTGATATTGATCATTTCATCTGTTAGCATACATAGTAGCTCTTTAACGTTTCAAAAGTTCTCAGTTTCAACAATAACAAATAATTATGCCGAGAGAATTTCAAAAATAGTCAGTAGTTTTTGCATATTGTATGTGTATAAATGGTGATATTTGAAACATTATGAAAATATATTGAGTATTTTTGTTATAAATAATGTGTAATATAATGTTGAAACTATTTTTGAATTTAGAAGAAATGAAAATATTAACTTGAAATATAAAATATTGATGGAATATTTTATTGAAAATTTGGTGAAAGTTTTTTTGACAGAAGTCCATTGTAGTTTCATTGAAAATTGCTAAAAAAAATCCATTTTCTAATGAAAATTTTTAACTTTTCATTTGAAAATTCCACTGGAAAATATATGTTTTCTTATAGTATTTGTACTGAATCCAATGATCACTTTACATAGTTGTACGAAATAGAAGAAAATTTTAATTATTTTAAAATTTTTTATATTTTCTCATTAATATATATATAATTTTAAAAAGATAATATAAAATTTTTTATTCAATAAGATTCTATATGTCGTGTGGCACAACTTGATTGGTTCCTATATATATTATTAAACTGCACAATACAAGTTGATTGGTTGGGGTATCTCAACTTTATATTTGTTAAGTTTTATTTGTTGATAAAATAAATATAGGAATATCAATTAAATTAATTACTTATGTTTAGAAATAAATTTGATATTTCAAAATATAAATAAAAAATTAAATTAATAATTAATATATTATTTTACACAACCTCTTCTAATTTATAGAAAAATTATATTTGATTGAGAAAACTATGATAGTGAGGATATAATGATGTTATCTTAACTATTAAAAAGATTTTATCAGTTGATAATTTATAGAGTAGTTATTAAAGGAAATAGATTATATTTGTATTTAAACTAAGTTGTTATTTTATCTAAATAAATATTTAATTTTTTCCATAAAAGATGAACAATCATGAGAAATTTTTAATTTAATTAAAAAACTTAAAATTTTAAAAATTGAGAATCTGGTCAAAATTGCACAATTGTGGTCCCACGATATTGTGCTATATATAATTACTAGCATTGTCTCCATGCTATTTATGAATTCTTAGAAATACTATATATTAATGTAATTGTTGAATTATAATATAATTAAAAATAGCAATACAAAAATCTAAATATTGCAAAAAAAAGTCAAGTAATAAGTAAAATTAAATATTACTCCAGTATATCAAAATTTAGTATTTAAAAGTTTGGAACATATAAAAATATTAAAGATTATGAAATCTTATATACATGTCATGGAAAATAAATTTCAAAATTACTTAGCAAGAAGGTAAAAAGAATTCAAAACTTTCAAAAATAAAAGCCTATGAATTGATTGTATCCTTTATAAAGAAAAAAACTTATTATGTGACCAAAATCTAATAGATAGTTGCAATAAAAATAAAAATATATGAGAAGGATTGAGCACCAAATTGGTAGCTGAAGAGTTGTACTGAGAAAAAGATTAAAATTATAATACTTGAAGATTACTTTAAATTTAATTAAAAGACAATGAATATATATTAAGTTGAAACTTAAAATATAAAAAATGGATAATATGTAGGCTAGAAAAAATTTAAAGAAAATCTTATCTAATTTTGTTTTTGATTAAAAATCAATTAAGTCAATATAAAAGTGATGATGCATGGATCCGTCGCCACATGGCAGCCTCTCCCCAAGGTATTGTCTCGCCTGCACCCGGTCCAACTGAGCAGGGGGTTTTGTCCTCAAAAAGCGTCTCGTAAGAGAGGGGAGAGCAAGCCGCTTATATGCTAGTCAAGACCCTCTTCTCTATCCGATATAGGACAGATGCCATACATATCATTAGCCCCCCAGAAGAGGGCTTGACAGGCCATTCACTACATGGCGTCCAAACCTGCATGAGCCACCAAATGATGATGCATGGATCCGTCGCCACATGGCAGCCTCCCCCCAAGGTATTGTCTCGCCTGCGCCTGGTCTAGTCGAGCGGGGGGTTTTGTCCTGAAAATGTGCCTCGTAAGGGAGGGGAGGGCAAGCCGCTTATATGCTGGTCAAGACCCTCTTCTCTATCCGATATGGGACAGATGTCATACATATCATCAATATTAGAATATAAGTTAATAAGAAACCTCTTAATTTGACTAATAGCTTAGTTATTGAATAAGTGAAGGAAAAAGGTCTGACAAAAGTAATCAAAGTTAAAATAATAGTAAATTGATAAAGCAATTATAAATTCAAATTTTATTTTAAAATGGGAATAATGAGGGGATATAACGATGAAAATTAGAATGTAAAAAGAAAATATAAAAAAATAAATTATTATGTTTATTCTAAAATTTTTTATGTAAATATAATTGGATCTTCATATTATATATATATATATATATATATATATATTAATGCACAGATTGTAGAAAAATAATGAATAACACAAGAAGTTGTTAACCTTTCAAACAAATGGAATTTAAAAAATAAAAAAATAAAAATAGATATATATTTTGATGGATTAAATTATGCTTAGTCTTATAAATTTAAAAAATTAATGAGTGTAATTTCTATTGACACAACCTTCTCATAATATTTTTCAAATAGATAAAGAAAGATTTAAGAATAAAATTAAGTTTGAATTATACATATTCAAATATACATCTATTCTATTATATATAGTACAATTTTGTATTTATCTAATCGCACAATTTTGACTAAAAAAATTTATGTACTTCATATTTAAGTAGTTGATATCTAAGTTATTCTAAAACAACAACTAATTTTTTTCATATTTCATAAATTCTTTTCTATTTATATAGATATAATCATTTTATTTTTAGTTGAAGTAATACAGTATTTAATTAATACTAATCACAAAATTATTAAATAAATAAAAAATATTCAATCACTTGATTAAATAAATTATTTTTTATTTTTTAGTTAAATAATTATTTTCTAGGCAACTTAGAATTTATATATATATAACTGTTATACATTATATTAAATATACTTCAAAAGTAAAATTAAAATACTTAATAATTACAAGTTAAATGATATGTAAGTCATCAATTTATCAAAGTCTTTAAGATTTAATTATTTTACAATAATATTTTTTAGATATATAAAATATTGTTAGATAAAATTATATATATAGAATATAATAAGCAATTAATTTTAAGAATGTATTTAAAATATAAAGAGTTACTCTCTACAACAATTATAAATTCTTAACTTTTTTTTTATATTTAATTTAAACCATTTTAGTTTTTTAACAATATAATAGTGGAGAACTCATTTTCATAAATAAATTCTTTTATATGGAACATATATGTAGTTGGCATAGTTGAAATTTTTCAAAAGCTTGACAAATGACTATTTAAATAGCAAATGATATCAATTTTCATATTTTTTTAAAAATATTTAGTTACACAATTTTATAATTATATTGTATATATTTATTTAAATATTTTTGCTTATAATAATTCATAAAAAATATTTTTACCTGGATTAATAACGTCAGTTCAAAAGGCTTGACTGAAGGTAAATATCCATTTAATTATTTGGTCATTTTTATATACTTATTAAAGAAACTTATGAGATATTGATATTTTATTTAAAGTTGAATATTGAAAATTTACTTATTATTTTATTCATGTATATAATATATGTTATTTAAAAATTTTAAAAATAATAAAATAGCTAATATATAAATAAAAATGAATAAATTTTACTTATCAGAGCTACATGAAATATTAAGAGGTATTTTAATTTATTTAAATTGCATTTTACAAGCCACTTATTGAATCAATTATCAAATAATAACCTAATATAAGTTATTTTCATTGATAAAGTACAAAGACATTATATTTTTACTCTAACAACAAATATTTTTCATTTAAAAATATCAAATGTCATGCAAATTTTAATTGTAACTTCCACATTACTAACAAATCATAAAAGCTTATATTTAAAATCATATCATAATATGCATGTGTATATCTAATTTAAAAAGTGTATTTAGTAAAATATATTGTTCTATTTTTATTTTCTTAATTTTTTTATTTATTTTTAAAAAAATTTCATTTTAAATATTTTGTATAATTTATAGAGTTAACTAAATTTCTTTTTCTAATTTTTTGTATATTTTTTTTGTATAATTTGTCTTTTTCTTTTCCAAAATATTAACTAAAATTCTAGAAATCTACGATTCAAATCAACCAAATACATACCGAGTTAGTTTCTACATAAACCAGCCCTAGCTTTTTTGTCTTGTTATTATTGTTTTATTTTGCTAAACAAAACTCTAAACTTCAACTGTGAATTGAAGGAAGAATTTAACTACATACTGTAAGAAAAATAAAACAAAAATTATTACCTCTATTGGCATTAGATAGGTCGCAAGCATGGTACAAACTCTGAATTTTTTTCCACACTTTTGGTGGTAACGAGTTCAACTATCTCCTCCAACTCATAGATAACCTCTTGAATCTTGTATAAGGCAGTTGACTTCCATTACAATTGTAATAGGGCATGTTTGATTTTGGATTTCGAGCAATAGGTGCTATTTGAATATAGGGTAATTGTGTGCGGTTGATTTATTATTGTTATGTTTAATATAAGATATTGCCCCATACATTACCCTCTATGCAAGTCTATTCTAGTGACCTACACCATGTTTGATGTCCACTATTAATTATCAATTGCCCATTTTGTCCCTCTTAAAAATTTTTCCCATTAAATTACCAAAATTACACTAAAATGAGCAGACCCCTAATTTCACCCACTGAAATCCCTGCAAGCTCAGTAACCCACGCATCTATGCCTTCACTTGCAGGCTGCAGCACGAACCATCGTTCTCACTGAACATCTCGCCATACCTAACCAGTAACCCCTCATATTTTCTTCTAATTCGTATTTGAGGGTTGTTCGGATAGAAGCGTCTTATCTCCTGTTGTAGTCTGACAATGGAATGGAACACTGACGTTTACGACTCGGTCGCCGGTTAGAGAAAATCGGGGAACCCAGCTGAATTGTAGCAGATCGCTTGCAATAAAATTCCCTCCAAGTGGTAACCCACTTTTACCCTACGCCTGTCCATATAGTCGCTCGGCCGGATGAATTTTATTTTCTTCGCTCCAATTTTTTTTTTCAATTATTATTTATTGCAAATTCTGTTTCTTATGCATCTCCATGTTTACTAGCTTTCGTGTAGAAATTTAGATTGAACTTAATTTATAAGTTCTGCTCCGAGGATCAACTTATATCATTCAATAGCTACTGTCAATCCATCCCTCAATTACTTCTCATTAGATAGGTTTTTACAATTTTTTTTTTGCCCGGAAGTGCAGATGTGGGGGAAGTATAAAATATAACTTCATAAATTTCGACACATACATGAATTAAGTTCCCGCTTTTCGGTTTCTGTTTATGTATTTTTTTCTCGCGTAGATTATCTGCGATTATTGCGATGACGTTGTCTATAAGGGTGCAGTACTTGTTTGTTGGCATTTTGCCTGTTGCTGGTATTTGAGTCCTTTGGCACGAGCAAGAATTGTTTTGATTAGGATGCTTCTTACTTATGCAATGTGGTGAATACATTGGTAGTTACCGGATTTCAAATATAAAATCCTTTGACAATGCTTAGATGATTCGTAAAGGTGGAACGAGGAGGAAGACGTTTGAAATTTTGCGAGCATAATATGTAATGCACAGTGAAACTGGTTTTGGACTATACAGGGTGGCTTCATTTCAGCTATCGAGACCGGGATTTGAAATGATAAACTAAATTTTGATTCAGAATTATATGTCCGTGCTCTTTGTCAATATTAATAGCTACTGTTGATCTATGTAATACGGTTCTTATGCTATAGGGCCAGTGAATTTTTGACTACTCATCTTTGGTTCTTACTGGTTTTTTTCATTTTGATATAATTTGAGCATGTGTCCTCGAGTCTACTCTTATAATGGTTTGAAGTGTTTGGTTTTTCCAACAACATATTAAAATCGAAGTATTACACAGTATTAGAAGTAATTTGGTTAATTTGGGTAAATGGTATATCATAATACAAACTTATTTTGATGTATAGGCATGTTCTCGTTTAATATTTAGGTTGGAATGCAACTAAACTCAACGCCGCATTGCCCATGCAGTGCAGGTCCAATGGTGCTTCGACAGTCGCACCCATTTCAAAATTCCAATCAATGGTTTTACAGATGTCCTAAAGGGACTAATCACGATGGTGGCTTCTTGTGGTGGGATGCATACAATGGTGTGCCTTAACAGAGTTCATACACGGAGCCTGGATAGTACAAAGGTGCCAACAGAACTTGCTTTCCCAATGGTTCTGTTCCGGTCCCTTCACCTGGCATAGACATAACCTCCAAAGTAAGTGGATGCATTGATGGTATAGAGCATAGCGAAAGTTCGCGTATGGGTTCTTCAATTCAATACTCCACATGTTTTAGCTTCTGGGCTATTTAACCTCCTTCCCCCTACTATGAGATTTGCAATGCTATTTGGTGGCTGTGTTGGATGTGGCTACGTTATCATCGTTGCTTTGATTGGATTGTTTATGAGAATTGTACTAGGAAAGCTTATTTTGTAAACATGTCTATATGTCTACATAGTTAATCATTTCAATTTGGTCTCCTTACCTTGTTCTAAGGTAAACATTGAGTCAAATTATCCTTGATCTCAACCAATCCTTGGGTTTACAAAGTCACCCATTAAACGGTGTTATATATAGTGAATTTAGTTGAAAATATTTTCATGTGTTTAGCTAATAATTAGGAATTTAATAGAATAGCCCAGTTTTTTTATTATTATGTATTATATATTAGAATCCGTACAATATGAAACAATTAAAACAGAACTTTCATCCTTCAATTTTTTTGTTACTATACATTTAAAATAATAATTGCAATGTAGCAATTGGTAAATTTTTAAAAATTGTCAAAGTGAAGCAGGCTGATTTGAGGATTAATTATTCCTATGAAATTTTAGATATGAAAAAAAATTGAATTCCTGTATATATTCTAATAAATATATTACTGAATTTCAAATGACGACAATTCATATGACGGGATATTTCTTCCTTTTGTTTATCGGTAATTGGAGAAGACATTTGACCGACAACTGCTGTGAATACAGTAATGAAAAATTACCATTTACTCCGGTATCTAATAAGTTTTTGGCCCCACCCTCTTTTATTTTTATTGATTTTGTATTTTTATTTATTATTTATTTCAATTTCATTTTTGAATTGCGTTATATAAAAATTGGATTGGTAGAGTGGTGGAAACGCCGGTTGTTCAATCATTTGATAACCAGAGTCATTTTTTGAATCAGAAAGGTCATTTTCAAGTTTGAATTTGTTCATTTGGAATCTGGGTTCTTCTACTTCATTTTTATTTAATATTAATTTCCTTTTCCCTCTCTTTTTTTTATATCATTCCTTAAGTCCCATAGGTTTGAATATTTAACTATTAGCAAAAAAGTTAAATATTTAAATACTAAATTTTTATGTCACATTATATTAATGTATATATAAAATATTATATGTTATTATATTTGATATTTTATTAATGTCTCTATTAATTTTTTTGTTAAAAATTTAATATTAATAGTATAATATAAATAGTAATATGAATATTAGGTCAATATAATATATACATTTTATTTAATTATTTTTATTAAATATTACATATAAGAGTATTAATTTCATAAAAATATTAAAGTTTGAATTATGGTTTTTAATGAATCAGATTGCTTAATTTAATATTCAATCAACTTATTTTCCATTTCGAATATTTATAATTGAATCTGATCAATTGAATAAAAATTTTAAATTCATCTCAAATTTAAATTGAATTTGAATTAAAATTCAATCCACTAACAATCCTAAAATATGTATAATTATTCAATAATTCAATCCTAAAATTTCTCTGTGGCACCATGGGTGGAGGAATTTGATAAGGAGTTTATTTGCCTTTTGGCAGAGTATGCTCACTTGGATGGAAGATGTATGAATTGATCTGATGTAATTGGGATTCATTCATGCATTCACTTAGTTAATCTTAAGTTTGGAACTAATTTCAACATAAAAGATGCTCGCATGCATTTCAAGAATCTACAGCAAAGGCATAGAGTTTAGTTTCTTGGTTTCCTAAGGCCCAGTTAATTGCGATCAGAAAAACAAGTTGGTGATAATCAAAGACTACATTTGAGACTACATCACTATGGTAAAAATCGTACTCTTATATTCTACAATTATTTATTTAATTATTTATCTTTGTCTTCATATTTTACATCTTAGCTAATATACATTATAGAAATTTCTACTGTCGGAGGCATACATGATAAACGGAGTATCTCAATGGTCAAATTTATGTGATATCTTTGGTCCTCCAAAGCCTTTGGATCTTTTTGGGGTACAGATATAATACAAATTTCGGACGATAATACTAACAACTCGATCGGTGGTGTTAGCAACAATGTCTATGTGGCGATAGCCCAAACTGCACCCCCGTAAGCCAACCTCTTTCTTATGCTTTTTGGAGCAATTTGGCAAAAATTTACAGACATAATGATACAAGCCAAGAATCTATTAAGTAGACGAATGCTATGACATCTCCACTCACACAGCAAATCCTTCCATTGGCTCCTATGATAGTCTCTGGACTGCAGCAGACGAAAGAGAAATGCTTGGGATGTTAGACCCTGTCCCATCGGAACGACAAGCAAGCTCCCATGCATCCTACAACAACACGCCCAAACAATCTGGCAGGAAATGAATGCTCAATCCTTAAGATAATGGTTCCACAGATATAAATATGTTGTTATGCTTGTTTCAGTTAATTAACCTGTTGTCTATTAGATTACGTTTGTGTGAATAAACAACCATTGGCATTGTTACTGTAGAGCATAGTGCTAGCCTCGTCACCTTATTTAAAATATCATAATGTGTCCTTTGATTTTGTTTTCTGTGTGTGTTCACTAGTTCCACCAATATTTGGTCTTCCATATCATGGGTTTATGTTCCAGCATTATTGAGAGCTGTCCTCCACTATGTATGTCCAATTTCGGACATTTTCCGTTGTTAGAATAATAAGTGGGTTGTCGATAAATTTTTGTTGTTAGAATAAATGCCATATAATGCAATTTCGGGATATTTTTTGTTAAGATGGTGATGGGCTGTGAAGAGCCAACACACTGATGTCAAGTGATTTCTAGCTATATATTGTTGCATTAATTACTAGTCCACTCTATTCCGAACATCCTTTTCTCGCAACACATTCCATTTTCATAACTTGATTATCCAAGAAGTTCTTGTTGGCCCATGTCTTGGTGCCCCCATCTTTGTCTTTAATTTCGGGTTCTAGATAACCAAAAAAATCAATTTTACCAAGGTATTCCCTATTGTTTTGGTCTTCAGAGCAGCCCACGGTAGGGATACTCCGTCTCTGCTGTGCTTGTGGTGGGTGGATGTGAAATGGATGGCCCAGATGATGGCTGACAAGCAAGCTTGCTGCATTATCAACTTGCTTGGATCTATTAACACAAATTTAAAAAAATCCATAATTAAAAAATTCTAGTCTTGTAATAAATAACTCACACTTGCTTGACCCATTGAGGAAACATTCATCCATTTATGGGCTTATTTACTTTACTTTCACTTTATTTTTTAGCTTATTCACTTTAGTTTTTATTTTTTATAATTTAATTGCTGAAGAAAATAGCAGACAGATTTCCGTCCTGTCATCTTTAGCTTAGCCATCCTCTTAGGATTTCTAAATTTGGTTGAGTTTATGTTTTTACTTAAGCCTCAACTGTGTAATAATAGAAATTGATTATAAATTGATGGAGGATAAAATATTTTATCAAATATTTTTACAGCTTATAAGAAGTTATACCCTATTTTTAACTTAAAGTTATTAAAATATTTTAATAAAATAAAATCTTAGAGCTTGGAAGATGTTAGCAATAACCATTTTGTAATTAAAATAATTAAAAATAAAGAAATTTATTAAAATCTTGAAAATGAGTTAGAATCTCCTCACTTTTCTCAAAACTTATAATATCCTAATATCTTATTTTAAAATCTTCTACTCTCCTTTAAAAAATAAATCTATTAAATGCTTTCAATATCTTAAAAGATGATTTTATAAACTTATAAGTTTACCCAAATTGACATTTATACTAAATTTTTAATTTATTTTACCCTAATCAAATACAAAATAAAAAATATTCTTTTCAATATATCATAAAAGAGATATTTGTGATGTCATTACCTGACCTATAAGCTGGGGAATGGAGCTGCATTTAATATATGAGCTGATGAATAATGAGTCTATGTTTGGATGACACAGGTCTCAGAAGAATGAGGTGAAAAGCAGAATCAAAATTAGATGGCGGAAAGAAGAAAAAGTGCACTATTCAGGTTTCTGGAAAAATTAATACATACTATCATGCTGTACAGAATCAGTAGGGCCAAGGCAGCTTACCAAAGGAAGTAACAACAACACTATTTGAGCAAAAGGCCAACAAGATAGAATCATACCACATAATCACCCACACAAAATCCAACATCAGATGTGCCCCAAATATTTAGGCACACAGGCAATGCTGACGATAATGTACAACCATTTTCTCCAACAACAAACCATTTGATTCTCGTATAAAATTTTTTACAGACTCATAATCCCATGACATTTATGTGGAAACACATATTCGGCAATGCAATCCGCCCCTGCATTTACCGCTGGTATCAATCAGAATAAGGAAAACAAGCATCCATGTATTAATAAGGACGAGACAGAAGCTTAGGTCCCTCAACACCAGATGCTAATCAGACTAAAAAATCATATAGGAAGAAATTATACAAGCAACATAGTCATCTAATTCATGTCCAACACAATTAAATTGCCTATGGAGGATAACATCGGGAGTCATCCAAATGGGCAGTAGGTGACTTCTGCATTCATTGAATTAGACAAAATCTGATCAGCTCGAATTATAAACTATTATATACTTCTATTACAGCCATTTAAGATACCAAACAATCAAATTAACAAAGATACAAACCATCCACATGCAGTTGCATATTCCCCAAAAACCATCACACATTCTTCCGAGCTAAAGAAACATATCAAAGCAAAGTTTGTTCACAATAAAGTGGCAGCATTCTTACAGGAAATGCACATAACCAGATAGGATCAAATGTACATATCAAGACCTTGCCTCTTTTCTCATCCCCCAAAAAGCATCCATATTCGATTTGTTCCGACCAAGATGATGAGTGGCCTTCACCTGGTCATCCAAAGACAATTCTGGGATTTCAGCAATTGCGTCAAACAGAGATGTTCTTTGTGTAGAATCCAAGTCAGTTGGAGGAGTTCCGCAATACTTCTAAGAGTTGTTTTGGTGTCCTCGAGGAGTGTGCCCACCACATTATCAAATTCAATGATTTAAGGATCGAGCCTCTTTCGCTTACCAGATGAGGATTTTTTTTCTTAGAACCCGATCCAAACGGTGAAGTGACCAAGATAGCATCATATTATGTATTACTCCCCATATCATTTCCACTAGTTGGCTCGACATTTTCAGCTGACTTTTCTCCCTCATTAGCATGAGATCCATGCAACAACTCTTGAACAACGTCTACTACATCAAACGATTGATCTCCAGTAGCCCCATTATTTCCAAATATCTTTACCTAACTGTTGTACCATGCATGAGGCTTGCCCCTTGGCTTTGCTACATCCGGTTGCACTTGCAGATAAAATTTAGTTGTTTTCAGTTGAATTTTAACGAGAACATAATATTATCTGGTTTTGCAAATAAATAGAATATAAAAACGATTAAAGTTTGTACCTTCGCATATTTAGCCCAAACTGCTTCAAACTCAACAATGATCATGTGCATATTGGGGTCCATAGAAGCTCCACCACCTCTACTACAACTAATTATGCCCCTTAGGGTTGAATAAGTCTTTTTCCAAACTTGCAACTTGGGCTTTATATGTTTGAATCCGATGCCACTACCTGGACATCTCTCACTGATCATTGACACTAGTTTAACCATATAACTGCCCTTGAATGAGCCATCACAATGCCACCGATCTACCCACAAGTGTTTTAATGCATGTACCAAAACCTTCTCTTCTTGATGAGTCTAGAAACAACATGGGCCTATGGATGTCTTATGTGACCTATCAGCGCAGTGAGAAGAGTAACCACTGTGTGCCATAACATATGTTAATCAAGATCAAAAAAAGGTCAAACACCTAGTAGTTAAGATGCCTATTTCAAACATGACTATGTTTCATATCACAAGGCCAAAAATGAAATCCAAGTGATGTAAGCATACTTAATCAAATACACAACAAACATATAGTTTCAACATACTAATTAAAGTCGAACATCTAAATCACATAATAATTCAACAGACTACATATAAGAATGGACACATATAGTCATTAAGGTTTGAACACATGAATATATTGCTATATTGTATACTATATAAGATCCTAAGACATGGTGCGAGCCCTTCTCCAAGAATGGTACATATTAGTAGCCAGGGAATCATGCCAATTGCTCCACTTGAAAGATGTCTCAATGGTGTCAACATGATTAAAGTCCCCCGGTTGATTGCCTGAATATGATTCTAGTATAGTGTCTTCCAATGGGTCAATGGCCATATTTGTGCAGATGTAATTGTGACCTAGTGCCTATGCTAAAATAATCATATTCTGGGTTCTTATTAGATAATAAGTGTTGCTCCTTAGGACTGCCCACCGTCCCTTCAGAAGTCCAAATTCCCTCTCAATTAGATTTCGTGTCCGGGCATACTTCATAGTGAAATACTCACGTGGGTTATATGGTGCCAATGCTTCATCACTCCAATTATCAAAGTGGTATCTAACACCATGATATAGAGTCAAAAACCCTTCACAATTAGTTACTCAGCGTCACATATATAGTAATTTCCTGCAAAACATAATGAAAGTTACATTATAAGAAATGTTATTAGCACAGAAGATAGACAAAAAACCTTACAAGATAACATAGTAACACCTACCAATTAGCACTTTAAGGTCATTTGGCTTGTTAATTGTTACTTGTAACACTTTACTATCCACATCAAAACCCTCCCATCCAACAAGCATATAAATGAAATTCATCTAATGATTGCAAACCCCGAGAACATTCACTGCAATATCACATTTCCTAGAACGATAACGTGTTTGGTCACTTGTTGGTACATGCACCTCAATATAGGTGCCATTGAGGGCACCAAGACACCCCTACAAATTAAAATAATCAATGTCAAAACCAATATCGACATATATTATGGTATCATGATTATATATACACAATAGTTTCTCACATTCACGTTAAAGCACCTACACATTTCATTAGTAAAATCCTCTTCGATGGGTTCAAGTTCAACAAGAAGCAAGGGACTAACTTTGATAACTGCTTTCATACATTATTTGAAATACTTGCTAATTGTATGGCCGGATCACTTATAGTTGTGCTTGACAATCTTATTCTTTTTATGATAAGTTAGGATAGAAAGAAAAACTGCGACTTTTTTAGGTATGCTAACAAATTTTTCGTTTTTCAACCCCCCCTACATGCTCCATCAAATAACAAAATCTCCAAAAGTCATCTCTATCTATTTACAAGTTATCCAAACACGCCTAATCATTTAATTCCACAATCTCCCTCAGGTGTTTTGATTAGCCCAGCATCTTAGAAATCAGACTCCACTATCTAGGGACTCAACTCCATCTATAACCATATCTTCCAAAATGCATAATGAAAGATCGATAAAGCAAAGCAAGGTAAATAATTCTTCGTAGCATAAATATGTAAATCCATATCAAAATATGATTGTTTATATTTTGATCCATGGGTTTGAAAATAACAAATCTAAAACAAGCAATGTCGAACGTTTAAATTAGCTTGATGTCAAACATAAAGTCCAACATGTAAGTAGTGCAAGGGCACAATGATACAATAGTATTGTTAGTTTCTCTCACCATTCAGATATACCATATGTGCCTTTTATTCTTATGACAAGAAAAGTGTTGGTCTTTGGGGTTGGATTATTAATGACATGATAATAAGCCACGTATGTCTAAGCACAATTACTAAAGTAAGAACCAATGAGGGAAAAGGAAAGAAATTCCAAAAAGTTGTCAACCTGTTGTACACAGTAGGCATGAGGGAACAAGAAAAAGAATATTTTCCCAATAACACAACAACCCCCACATTCACAATATGATTTGTAGCAAGATGTCTAAAAATCATAGTATCAAGCTTAGAAAATTAAGCTATCAAAGGCATCACTTGATTAAAAATAGAAATACAGACCCCATAATAAGTTCATGTGTCAATTATAGAGGGACAAAGAGTATGTGAATTTAAGCAATTACAATTAAACAAATATATTGTTTATTAAACATAAATATTATGGAAAAAAATTGGCTTTGTGTTGAGGTGTCGCACAATCACATTAGTCCAATATAAAAAATGTAATCCTCCATGTCAAAATAAAACCACAATTAATACTAAGTTAGAGTATTAATCTACTGCTGAAGCTCAACTCAATCTTTCTTATTATCAAACACATACATTTTATGAAGGCCACATAAGATATTGTCCCCATCACTTGCCTATTGTCAATAGGAAAAGTTCATATGCCACTACTTGTTTGCTCATTAAAGGCAAAATCCATTCTTAATCAAACATAGAATTGAATAATTACAAATGTAGTCATGATTTTATGAAAAGATAATAATATATGTTTACAAAACGTCAGATTTCAAATGCACATTAGGTATATATATGATGCTGAGTATGCATAATGGATGCCTTATGCAACAAAGTGGATGTTATAAATGAGGCATAAATGAAAAAATTAATGAACTCCTCATAACAAAAAATTAGTACCCAAGGTGTATTTAATCCATATGATGTGCCAAAAAACCACCTCTAAACAATATCTCCAAGTTCAATTGAAGTTATGAAAGCTTGGTACCGTGTAAGTAGCAACAGGGTATGTCTTGTTCAGATGTAGGCCACTGTCATAGACAACCAATTGAAACAACCGCAGAAAGATGTGCACAATACGTAGCAATTTCTGGAAGAAGCTGTGCAAACAAACAACAAATATAGCAACACTCGTTAGATAAAAAAGTAGAAACGAGGCAAAAAAAAATATTAAAGGGTGAACCCTGAACTGAAAAGGAGAATGTGTGTTTGCTTGTAATAGTTATTTCAACAAAATGAGGCCATTTAATCAATACAAAGAAAAAGACCAAAGTTGGGGAGGAATTATGGCTCAATGAGTAAGACGTGAGCAAGACAGAGGGATTCTTTCTTTTGGTTTTAAAATTTAGGTTGGAACATCGATGAATAGTGTGCAGCAACGTATAAATTAGATTATCCAAATGGAAATCAAGGCTAGAAATGTAAATATACTGTGCCACCCCTCTTAATCCTCAACCACGATTAGCTAATCTTATCCTCAAACCCTTTATTTGAATAGATACTAGTAGCTACTACAATCTAGGGCCCCTTGTAATTTGCAGGCCAACCTGCAAAGTTAATAGCTTCAATCAAATGTCCGATTGCTGTAGATTACCATCCATTAAGTTTGCTATTAATTGATATCAAACATATCCAAACAAAATAAATAATAAAAATGGGTGTTGACATTGGTAGAAAAAAAGGCAGCAAAGAAGATGGAAGCCTAAAGAATGGGGGTTTTAGATTTGTACTTTTCTAAAGAAGATTGGGAATGAATTAATATTAATATTTAATAGGACAATATATAATACACTAAGATATAACTATTCAACAATTTAAATTAAATGATATCTTGAGAATAAAGAGATATAATAGTTAATTCTTGTAGATGAAAAGTAAATTAAAGTACGAATAACAAATTTTAAAGTGCGAATAACAATACCCATAGAATTTTTGGTGTGTGTATGTATAAACTTATAAACATATACTTACATGTAAATAAAGGAAAATATATTTACATAATTTCTAATATATGTAACACTAGTCTATATAAACATAAAAATATATATTACATATCTGTGTTATGTGTATATATATTTACATATGTTCGTGATGCAATCAAAATTTGCTAAATGCCACCCAAAAAATTATAAAATATATCATTAAACAACTTTATGTAAAATTCTCCAAAATTAATTATCCAATCAAATAATATCTAAATGAGAAATGTCACATCGACGGCATTCTTGTATTTAGATCCAAATAGTACATTCAAATACAAATTAGTCTCGCTTTTAATTTCTCATAACTACTTTTTCTCACAAAATCGGAGATGACATCCAATCAAGGAGAGCCTAGAAGCTGCATCACCAGTTGGCAAACATTCCATTTCGCTGGACAAAACATCAAATACCTGGTAGGCAACCGATCTTTCTTCGCCAGAAGAGCTTCAATACTTTACACTCAGAGTCATCTCTCTGTGATAGAAATAGAACTCCGGCTGAACTCTGGGAATGATATTGCCAGTATTTAAGCTGGGCACACTTGCGCTGAAAACACTATGCAAACCCATTGGGAATCGCATAAAGAAAGAGGCTGGCTTGCACCCCAGGTTCAGACAATACATCATCAACATTGCTCAGGTTATCCTTCACCCGAAATATTTACTCGAGTAGAAACACGCAATTCTGCGTGTTGCATTTTCTTTTGATTTTGTTTCTCTTATGATGTTCATCTTTTAATTTATATTGAGACAATGTTAAGTTACATAAAATTCATACTATAATATATGTGAATGAAGGAACTGATTGTTCGAGCAGAAGAGCCTGCTGTTTTCTTGTAACGAGGAAGAATATATCAGACTGCAAGTTTTGGTCATACCATGTTTATAGGATGTATTTCTATCGGCCAATGATACTTAATGCTCATCCAATTCCCAGCCTATCTCGGTTGTAAATCTTCATATGGCGAAGCCCTATTAGTTGTAGATCAGTATAGTTACATGCAGCGCGGCCCAATGTGATCATTAGATTACTGGGGATGGGTGGTGACCCCTTTTGATCAAATGGTCTTGGATGGACTGGGTGATCGAAAAATTTCACATCAATTTGTCATTGTTGAACTAATTACTTAACTAATCCCTTTCATTAGGTTCACTGAAATAATGAAGCACATACGTCTATTCTCCACGGAAAATTGAGTGTTCCTGTTCTTCGTTTCATTCTCAAATCCTGTTTTGGAACTTCCACAGAAACTGAAGTTTTATTTGCAAACTTTCTTTTGCATTACCATCGTGGATTATCTTTTGTCCTAGTTGAGAATTTGTATTATTATACTGCAAAAAATACCAACCAGATGTTTGTTATGTTGAGATTATAAGGTCCCAATTAGTGGGAAGTAGAAAAATACTTCATTGATTCTGAAATCGTCTTTTTGTTGCTTGGTCCAACAAGTAGTCTTTATATTTTAGAAGTAATGTCTGCAGCCTCATATTAGTATGACCAAAGAATTCAATAGCCAAGGGAAGCTGATGTCTGCAAAAAAGTAGCTTACAGGAGCTCCTCCCTGTTGGGCCTGGGGGATCCATTCATGACTGAGAAATGAGAATAGCCTGTAACAATTAGAACTTCAAGGTGATCCATACAGCTTGTGGAATCCATAATATTGTATAAAACTTTATATTTTATAATGTTCCATAATATTTGAAAACAACTTGTGTGCATGCTGAAATTCAAGATAAAACTTCCATATATGACAATTGTTATGAAATGAAAATTAGCAGGACTATATCATTTAAAGGCCAGGAACATCTAAAGTTTAACGTCAGAGATTATGGGAGTTACCCTCAATACCTATATTAGCATGTGATTGTAATACACAAGTTGAAAACATCCCACGTGCATTGTCAATAATGCATTGTAATATGTCCATTTTCTAGGTTTCAACACTTTCAATGTCAATGTATGAAACTTTATCGACATGTATCAACCACCTATGCTCTGTCATTGACTTTGCTTTCATCAATACTTACAAGACCTACCAATACTTGTTGGAAACTGATGTAATAAAGAATGACATAGACAATGCTCCTTATGTGTGCTTGGCAGGAATTAATTTTTCTATGCAATTCAACTTCTTCAAATGCTTGGTTGTGAATAACGTAACAAAATAATAAACTTTCTTTTGCCAAATTTATAAAGCGTGCTGCCTCTTCCTGCCTCCACAAAAGCTGTACAAGGTACTGATGCCTTGATGGATGCTTGTTTCTAATGTTTTTTCTTTTTTTTTTTTTCTATTTATTCTGATTGGTAGATTTGATTTTTCATTTAAATGGTTATTTCCTACTTATACATGATGAAGAACATTTACGATATGAATAGTCAATGGAATGGGGGCATTTGCACTCAGAATGTGTAGCCTGTGACTTGGTATACTCATTGTTCTCATTGTTTAACAGGCTAATCACCGATTCACAACAAATGTGCAAAGACGTATATATGGTCATGCAACAGATGTAGCAATTCGTCCTCTAAATGAAGAAAAAGCTGTTCAGGCTGCTGCGGACCTTCTAGGCGAGCTCTTTGTATTTACGGTATTGTTATTTTTCCTAGAGAAATTTAATGTTTGGGAGAAGTAAAATTGGCAGTTATATGAATGTTTAGCATTTGCAGTTCATGCATGATGATCTCATGAATAAGGCTCTAACTTTCTTCATTTTCGTCCGTGTGGTAATGTGACTATGTAGCATGAAATGTACAAAAACTATGCTTGTATCTATCACAACTATGCTGATCAACTTTGGTTGAATTAATTCATGCAATAAAATAGGAGTATACTATTATCTGTTTTTTTTCAACTGCTATCTCGAAACTGGATGAGTTCCATTGCTTAGGAGATGGGCCGAGCACTTTATGTAGGCATCCTGACTTGATAATTTCTGATACATTGACCACTTGCCATATTTCAATGATTACTTGAATAAGAATAGATTGGATTTTGTTTCTTGTAACACCTTATGGGAAATTTGTTAATGTCAAACTGCACAAGTAATTTCTAATTGATAGCATTTGTTTCTCTTTCTGACAATGCTTCTTGTCTGCTCAAGATCAGGAAAAGTTTCTCCACGACTTACACATGGCCAGATTGATCATTCGTGTGGTTTGTACATGTGCTTACATGTTAATACACTTGGTGAACTTAGATGAATATATGTTATAATTTATTTTGTCCATGACTCTAATTTTAGCTCTTCATCATTTTGTCAGTATAGGCCATGCAAAACTATATCATGATTGCTTTAGTATATTACATTATTTTCCTTGTATTCATTCTGGCTCATATACCTTTCGTGATTCATTTATTTTGTAATCAAACTTCCCTCTCTCTTGTCACCCTTCTTCTCAATGAAATGTTTTCATGTATCTTGGCTGTTGTATGGCAAGAATGCTTGTTTTAGCAGCCATGTGCATTATAGTTTGATGGTGATTGCTTTATGTCATCCATAACTTTCTTTCCTCAGCCACTTTTGGTTGGTCGAAATCAAACTGGGTTCTTGCCTTCAGTGTGTTCATATGTGTGTAGTTCCACTGAGTGTGTTATCTTCTTTTCCAAATATCTGGATTCTTAATGGACTCTTCTTTCTTTGTTATTAGGTTGCTGGAGCTGCTGTAGTTTTTGAGGTGCAAAGAAGTTCCAGATCAGAAGCCAGAAAAGAGGAATTGCGCAAGCAGGAATTAGAGGTTTGTCTTCAACATCAACTTTCTTCTCCATTTGCTCTTCTGGTTGCCCTGCAACAGCCAATAAGCACGTCCATGTGCATGTCCCCGCACTCTCATGGACAAACGGAATGTGTTAAAAACTGAAAGTTCATTGGTTCACTTTCTATAGCACTACTTTTAAATTACGTCATGCTTTGGATTGGCGGGATTGGAAGATAATTGAATTTTTTTCGTATAACAGCCTTCATGGGGTCTAAAATTTGGCAGTTCTCTCATTCAAATATCATATAATCATGGGTTGAAGTTAATCTAACTGGAGATTTGTCCTTTCTTATTTAGTCAGACGACTATTGATCTTTTATCTAATATGGCAGGTGATGAAGCAAAGAGATGAAGAACTAGCCAAAGAAGTTGAGCAGCTTAATCACAAAATGGCAGAACTGGAGCAGCTTACCAAAGAACGGGGGCTCAGTGGTGTTTTTAACTTTGGGCACTCAAGAGAAACTGTTAATAAAACGAAAGATGCTTAATCTTCTTGAGATTTTATGTACACAAAGTAAGTGGCAGATGCAGTTGGCACCCCTTTTATATATATATATATATATATATATATATGTGTGTGTGTGTCTCGAAGTGTGGAAACTTTAATAATGCCGTCTACTTATATCTTTGGTATAATCACTCCAAAATTACTTTTCAGCATGGAGCTAGTTAGACGGTTTAGGTCGGTGTATGTTTTTTAATTTTTTGGGTAAAAATTGCATGCCGCAGATGCTCTATATTTTGTTTTTTTATTTTTTTATTTCCCTCTTTGAAACTATTGATTTTAAGAGTCCGCTGATTTTGTGTGACGTGTCTCTGTTGCATTGAGTTTATTTCTGCAACTACTTTATTCGGATTATTTTTTTCTTTTTTCTTTTTTCTTTTTTCTTTTTCTTTTAAAATACACTTGCATGGATCCTCGATGCATAGAACGACAGCGTCAAATATTTCCGCATGTGATAATGCAACATTATGATTATGACATGAAGTAAACAAGCCTATAAAGTTTTCGCATAACAAGCACTTTCAGAATATAAAATTGCAAACTAATAAGAATCAAGAAAATGCGTCTCAAAGTTGAGAGGAGCGATTGTAAGCTTCAATTCAATATGGAAGTAACATGATTGTGTGTTGGCAGGGTATCTTGACATCTGCAGTATTGTATCTAATAAGACTACGTTTTGCATGGAGAAACTTGTAGGATAGCATATGCTCAATTTAGGGGTCTCAATCCATACAAGTTGGGTGGGTTTGGGTTGGGTTGGGTTGAGGTAGGAGTATAATATAAAAATACCAAATTTAAATTCAATACAATTTGATGTTAAGTTTAAAAGGCTCAATTCTAATTTGATTTACAAAATTTTGTATTAGATTCGGGTTGACCTCATTTTTAGTCAAGTCGCCTAACAACCTAATAAATCTAATTCGATTCAACCCAATCCAACCAAACCCAACTCAACCCTATCCTAAATGATCTATTTATTTTATTTTTCGTACTTATAAATTCCAACATTATAATTGAGTAAAAATTTGATTTAAAATAAAATTTAAAATTTGGCATAATAATTAAGGGGACACATGGCAGACAACAGTAGTGCGATGAGAGTGCATGGCGGCAGAGGAGGCTAGGGTTTTCATTTTTTTGAAGTAGGAGGTGAGAAGGATTATGTTTGGTAATTACCCGTCACGTGGCAATAGCGGAGGCTAGGGTTTCTTTGTTTTTTTGGAGTAGGAGGTGAAGAGCGTTATATTTGGTGATTTGGTCAATTGTCTTTGAATTGGAAGAATAGAAGTATTATTATTTATTTGTTAATAATGTTATTACAATTTGTAAATTTTTAAATTGTAATCGAATTTTCAAAATTTAGATTTTTAAATATATATTATTTGTATTTTATTTTAATTAGTTAAATTATTTTAATTAGTTAAAATTTTCAGGTGGATCGAGTTGGATTGGGTCATGTTTATTGAGTTATTGGATCATTTATTTATTTTTTTTGGGTTACGCAGGTTAACCCAAAAACAACTCAACCTTATTTTTTTTCTCGAGTCATTTTCGGGTCTGATTCAATTTGACCCGAACTTAAAAACCCCAAGTCCAAATTTGATTTTTTTCAGGTGGGTCATTGTCGTGTCATTAGATTGAGTTTGATTTTGACACTCTTAATACTCATTTAGGAAACTTTGAACACTAATGAATTATGGGCTCGATTTTATTTGATTATATTTTGAATGTTTTTAGAGAAATCTATTAAGAAATAAATTTTTGGGCGAGGAATAGGGATGGCATCCAAGTTGGGAGATGTACTCCTTCATCCTCGTCCTCGTCCTCGAACCCCACCTATTTCCCAATTTCCATTTCGCTTCCTGCCCTTCTTCACCATTCTTGATCTCCCCTATGGGGAATTTTATTCCCTTATTCCTATTTTTTGAATTCCGGTGTGAATTTATAGGAATCCTCAAAATAACATACTATCACTTATTTATTTCAAATTTAGAGCTAGCAATTAGGAACAAAAATTAAGAATTAAGAATAAAAATTAGATTTAAATATTATATTTTATGATTTATTAATTTTTATAATTTAGATAAAATTACTAAAAAAGTAAATAAATATTACACATATATAAATACAATTAAGAGATCTTAATTATTTGAGGGGAAGGGAAACCCCAAGGCGGGAAGTGTGAGCTCCATGTCAATCCCCGAATTAGTCTCGTAGGTATTTTCATCCGCATCCCCATTCCCCCGGAGGAAGATTCCTTTAATTTGGGAACACAAATTTGGGAAGTTGAGGATTATTTTGCCATACCTAAAGAGGAATTGAGGAATATGCTATGGCCTTGTTTGTTTACAAACTCTTAATGTATTTTTCAATTCTCAAAATTTAAACAAACTAACAATACGTATTCTCTAATTTCACTCCCAAAATACAAAATTTATCCTCAAAAAATTTCTACTATTAACACTACTAATACATTCCGCAAAGTTTCAATCAATTGTTTTATCATAACAAATATTTACATATCCTACTACTTATACAATCTATATATATATATATATAAATAATTTTAAAATACTCATTTTATCTCCACCAACCCAATAAAAAAGTTATTGATGTGACATCTAGTCCTCTTTCAAAACACAAACAAACAATTTTCTTTCAATTCATTCTTTACTTTCCATCAATAACACAAACAAACAATCTTCATATTCCCAATCCCACTTTCCAAAAACTATTTTACCAAAAAAATTTGACAAAATACCCCAATTTACAACCAAACAGACCCTATATGTTCAGGTTTATTTTAGGAATTGATTTAAAAATTATTTTGGAAGAAAATGAGTTTTTGGTTTTATATTGAGAGGAAATATTTTGTATTACAGATTTGGTTGTCTTTTTTTTTTTTTCTCGGTGAATGGGAAAAGGAAAAAGAATAGGTATCGCAAGGACACCTTGTAGTGTTTCGGATAATGCCCATGGAGGATGAATCGAGATTTTGGTATGATCAAAATGTTTGGTTTCATTTTCCCAAATGGTGGAAAATGCCCTGGGAAACGAAACTGAACAAGGCCTATATGTTGCCCTGTTCCGAACAAGGCCTATATGTTGCCCTGTTCCGGGGCAGTCCGGCAGGATAATACTATGGATTTCACGCTATGATAATTCTATTGATTTTTCTGATTTAGTGATTTAGGAGGCTGTAATTTCCTCTGGAAAACACAAAAACAAGCTGGCTCAGACAAAGCACTCAGTCAGACTAATGCATAAGCTTGCGGTTGAATAGAACAAAGGATTGAAAGCAAAAGCAGAATAAGACTGAAAATCAAACTGAGATCATGGAATAATACACAAAAAGTAGTACAAATGTGCAGGGAAAAAGGAATTTCTTGTGTATTTATTTTCACACACAGCGTGCAAAACAAGGTAATCATGTCCCCTTAACTAAAACTGAAACTGGACTCTCTCTTTATTTCCATTTATTTTGTCTCATGAACAGAGGATGACCATGGGAACAACTTGCAACCATCTTTATGTAAACAAGCCACACCACTGTTACACTTACTATCTTCCTTTAAGACCCAAAGGAAAGGAAGCACAGGATTAAGCTACCTTTCAACTGTGGACCAAGAATTAGCTGCAACCCAGTCAAAAGCGATGGGACTCAGAAAAGCATCAGGAATCCCAAAAGACACGACCAAAGCAAGTACATGTGGTCTGATTTCACTGCACAGCTTTGCAACTTCTTTCCTCACTGTTGCAGCATTCTCTAACGTTAAGTAACCATATCGCAGAAATGCAGCATCCTCATCCAATGTCACCAGAACATACAACGACCTCAAAAGGCTCAATATATTCTGCATTATGTAAGAACTTTTCGGTTCAGAATTCGGACACAACCTTAAATTTGTCTTTATAGATACCCTTTTCATTCTCCAAGGTAATGAAGAAAAAAAACATGTACCTTCAGGGGGGCATCTGTTATGTTATTCTCAGCTTCGATAAAAGTCTGCAAAATTGAACGGTCAGAGAAGGCTCTGCCTAAATCTTCAGCAAGCTGATAACTCTGCAGAAGAAAAATGTAAGAGTTAGAAAACGGAGAACAATTGAGCACGAGGTTGGGGCTTTGGGCTGGAGGTGTAGTAATTTAAGATGCAATTCATTTTTGTTAATGCATCACTACCAAGATAAAAGCAGACTCTTTGCTTTCTCCCTGAGCTTGGTATCTTGAAACTTCAGCAGCAAAGCGGTTTAATAAATCCCTTTCTCTCAGGCAGAAGATATCATTCTGCCATGGATGAACAGTTAAAACTCCCAAATGCCTCAAAATAACTTCTTTGAGATAGTAAAATAGAAGACTTATCCATACCTGAAATTGAACATTCCGAACTGTGGAAGCTGTGAGCTGCGAAGGAATAGTAGGGCAAGATTTATTCATGTGTTCAAGTCCCAATTCTTTGAATGGTTTGTTTTGTCTTTTAGTCACCACATACTCTGCTAACAGTGCCTTGCTAACCTGCACCCAATAAAATCCCTAAGTTCCAGACCTCACAACAAAATCTTAAAATTCCATTAAGTCAATCTTCTCGTGATGCAGTCCTTGTGCTTCAAAAACTCACATTTATTTCAGCCTAAAATCGGAAGCACTTGGAGGGATCTGTTGGATAAACATTATCATGATGGACTAATCAATCAACTATACCTGTTGCATAAGGACATTGTTGTCGCCCTCAAAAGTAGATTGCACATCATATTCAGCTTTCAGCTGACCAATACGATTTTCTGTCTTCAATCCTTGTCCACCGCATGCCTCACGACATTCCTAGATAAAATAATTGTCAGGTATAAGAGAGTGAGTTTATCAATAAATAGAAACTCGACTATATTTGTAAGGGCCACCTGAAGAGTACGCATGTTATGCCACGTTAGAATAGCCTTGAATGCACTAGAAATAACATGAATTGTTTTGATTAACTGAGGAGTCCTCTTAACATATAACAGTTTCAAGTAGTTCGCAGCACAGTTCATTGCATATCTGCAGCATCAGAAACAGCAGCTTGTTAGAAAGCATATATTGATTCTAAAAATAACAATGTAAAGAATATGCTCCTCAGTTATTATAACTATCTACTAACTAGCATAGGAGAAATATGAGTGTCAAGCAAGGGATTGACAAATATCAAGACACCGTTGCACAATTAAAATAAGAGGGTTCAGGAACACAGATTAATTGCTTATCTACCTTCATTACCAGTACTGTACAAGAAATTGGGTCGAAATCAAAGCATTCCTCCTCTTTGGTTGTAAATCTTTACTTGAAGCTATAAACTTTCCATAATTCTTTGCACCGGTGATTAACAACTCTCAAAGAGGCCAACACATCACAAAAATGGAAAATTGCATTCTAGATGTAATTAAAACATGAAAGAACATTTGCTCAAAGTAACCAACCACTTCCATATTTACAGATGACAGAAACTGGAATGATGGGGAAAAAGCTGAGCAACTTATGACATTCTTCTAAAATAATTACCCAAACAAAAATTTGTAAACCGAAAAGGGAAGGAATCACCCATGCAGAAACAAAGAGGGGGAAGGGGAAGGGAAGATTATGTAATAAAGTAAAAATTGCCCAGCCCTAAATGATTGCCATTGTAGGAAACAAATATACAGAAAACATAAAAATCCCAGCCAGCAAGCCGCTAAATGTAATACTCACGTCTTTGCAAGGAGAGGCAGAAGGTGCCGCTGATGACTTGGGTAATCAAGCAAAAGAACTTCAGTACCATTTGGTGTAATTGAAAATGCCCTCCTTGTCAATGAATATCTTATAGCAATAGCTAAACTAATCTGTTGAGAGAAAACTAAGACATCAATTCACTTAAGAAGTAGGAAAATTGCTACAATTTTATTTTCTCCCAGAAGTACTAGAGAATACAAAGACCAAGATAATAGGCAGGTTAATGTGCCCTTTGTTTTAGTCACCTTTGTTGAGTAAATGGCACTGACTGCTATGGTGACACGTCCAGATGTCAATGGGGCCATGAATGCACCAAATCTCTGAAATATATTGATGTGAGTCAATTCAACACTGAAAACTGCTATCATAAAATTTGTTGACAAAGAAATTAAAAGAAGATCATCTTGTAAATGCCACTAATAAGTTTGCTGGCACATCATTCAAAAATTATTTAAATCACCAGAACACATCATTGACAGTGATATCAATGGAGGAATACATCATGTTCTATCTGGAAAGAGTTGCTAAAAGATGAAGAGTCGATAATGGCATATATGAAACTTACAGAAACACCACAAGGCAGTTCTTCACTGCAATTCTTCAAGCAGTAAAGATTAGCATATGGTCTTAGACTGAGCAATTAACATAAAACAAACTCATTGAACAAGTCTGTGCTGATCAAGCATTGGCCTTTTTGCAAAGAACAGTACAGCAAAAAAGAACAAACCTGGTCTGGGTCCTTTATTGCACTCAGATATTTTCCATCTGGAGAAACATCAGCAACTGAGTTCAATAAATTTTCCCTAGGGATGCGAACATCATCAAACCTGGAAAATATAGAGTGCCATAGCTATCAGACCAAAATAACTTGGATAATTGGGGGGTAAACTTCTCCAAAAAAATTCAGAAGGGACTTCTTTTACCATATTCGACCATTGTCAACACCATTCAAACCAATCTTATGTCCACAATCAGTGATCCGAATATTAGGACAGATATTTCCATCTGCATCTCTGATCTGGGTGATAAAAGCATGGACGCCTTCATTCTTCCCATCAATGTTGAGCTGTGAAAAGACTACTGTGTGTGTTGCGTGCTACAAGCCATTCAAGTAAAGGTCTTGTTAGGTATCATCAATGCTAAGCCAGAAATCTTAAGAGTGAAAAGGTGAAGAATATAGACATCTAAAGAATCAGAATCAGTAAAACAAAATTTGACAACGAGTCATTACATTAGCTGCACCCCCTATCCAATACTTTTGAGCAGATTCACATGGAGTGTTGATGACAAACTCCCCAGATTTTGAATCATAAGTGGTTATTGTTTCAATGCCTCGAACCTGAAAAATAGAATCCAAATGCCTTCACTAAGATTTTAGAAAAGGAAGACAATTCTTATCAACAGGCTGCGTTCCATTGACTAAACAATTGAACAACCAATCTACATACATTACTTCCATGCCCCAACTCTGTCATTGCAAAGCAGCCTTTGATCAAGTAATTCTCTGTGGCACTCAGCCACTTATCATGATGCCGTTTTGTGCCAAAAAACTGGATGGCACCACCCCTGAACCATCAAAAATGAAAAAAGCTCATCAACACTTTTCAAGTAAATCGAGGGACAGAAGACAGCACATCCAGCAGATCAACCATCAAAATCCAGATTAAAAGATACACACTTTGTAATGCATAAAGAACCAGAAAATATTCCAATAAAACATTTATAAACATAAAAAACAAGTTAATTAGTGAGGCATGAGTTTTCTAACCATGCCAATCTTCATAACATGCAAATTCAGAAATTCTCATACTGAAAATTCACCTCTACTGAAACGAAGGCCTATAATGTGTGAAAAACCTTCAAATCACGGAAATTTCGCAAACATATAACATCATTTAACTTCTAAAGTATCTACACTATTCCAATAAGCAGGCAACTTAGGCTGTCAAAATTCTACATTTTCCAAACAGGACAGGATAAAATAAACTAACCCAAAAACCTCCCTTCCATGAAACATCAAACATCAAACCAATTTAATAAACCACCAAAGAAATAACCAAATAAGAGTAGGATAAATACCATAAGAAGAAGTGGACACCAATCTTGATAGCAAGAGAATGATCGAAAATCTCAATAACCTCCAAAAGAGCCAGCTTTCTCATCTCAGCTTCAAACCCATTACCGGTGAGCCAACCCTCGAACACCCCATGATCCAACAAATACTGAATTCTCTTCATGGTGATCTCCCTCTGTTGCTCCATCGACTGGTTGTAATCGGGCACCACAAAAACTTTTCCGCCCCTCGGCTTGGGGTTGAAAAGCTTGCTTTGTACCATGAGGTTGAAAAGCCAGTCCCTGTCCTCCAAGTTGTGGCCGTCCGTCAGCTTTCGCATCGAATTCACGTCGAATGAAAAGGGTCGCTCGGAAACCTCCGGCCGCGTGTAGCTGAGGCATGGTGAGGAAGAAATGGAAGCGGCGGTGACGGTGGTTGCGACCCGGCAGTTGTCTTGGAGGTGTCTGGTTAAGACTTGGGTTCTGAAATTTACTTTTTCCATACTTTCCGGTGGTGATGCTGATTACAATGAAAATGCGGAATATGGAAGAAATAAGGACGATTTATTACTTCCACTTCAACTGCTTGCGACGCGTTTGGACGCCAATTTGCTAATTTCCAATCTCGGAACCTCCTTTCTTTGGTTTTTTTTTGTTAGATTTAGAAGGTGTTTGGAATTTGAATGAGCTTTTTATAATACATTCAAAAATTTATAAAATTTTAATAAGTCTTTGATTGATTTTTTTTATAAAATAAAGGAGTTCATAAAATTTTAAAAAGTTTTTGATAATTTTTTTTTAAATCATCTTATAAAATTTTCAAATAAGAAACTAGAATCTTATAAGTTCTTAGGAGAAAAGTAAAACAATTCTTACTTATTTTAAATTCTCAACAAACTCTTTTAATTTAATTAGTTTAATTACAAAATTATTATTACTAGTATTTTATAAGCTATAAAATTTTATTTTATTTAAATACTTTAACAGTTTATTCTAAAAATAAATTAAAATAACAAAATCGATTACCTTTGATTAATGCAACTAAAACTTTCAAGTGAAAAAATTACAATGAATTGAAGATGAATTTAGTGTGTGAGTGTGTGTGTATGAGATGATTGTCATATAAATTTTTGCGCAAGATTGTTTTAAGTTTTATATCTGTTATTTGCAATTTTTCTAGTCTAGAGTAAAATAGAAAGGTTAATTTGTTTAGTAAAATTGGTGTTAAATTAGTATTAATTGTAGGGGCATTGTGCTGTATATATATATATGTGTGTGTGTGTGTGTGTGTGTGTGTGTGTTATAATAGATGGGGGTAAAGTAAATTTATTCATTTACTCAATTTAAATGTTTTATGAATATAATATTTTTAAATTTTAGGAGATATTTGAAGGTTTAATAATAGAACGGATAATGGATATCAATCCCATGATATAATTGATGTCAATCTCATGGTATAATAAGTAAATTTAATCCTTATTAAAATGTTGCAAAAAGACGAAAAAGGAAGTAATAATTTAGGACAAGGAAATAATTGACAGAATTAATAAAAAGAATATATATCAATACATTGATGTAAAATATTCTATAGAATAGTGAAAAAAATAATTGTAGATTATCTAGTTTAATAGCTCCAGCTGAAAAATTAATTCCAAATTGTGGCAGTACTTAATTTTATTCCTTTTGGGGGGCAGCAAAGGAGGTGGTTGGACTGTTGTCAGTCCGCTTGTATTGATTTCCAAGGCCCCATTTTAACTTTCATTTGAAAATAAAAATTAAAAATAAATATTTTCTCATAATTTTTTTCAAAAAAATTATGCATTTTCTTATCAAAACTCTTTCCAAATCTATTATATCATCTTACTATTAAATCAATCAAATTTAAATTTGATTTGATATAAAGTATGAGTATCATTTTGAAATTAATAAAATATATACATATTTTAAAAAAATAATTTTTTAAATATAAAAAATATAAATTAATTTATTTTTTAATTCTCTAATCTATTATAATCATTACTTTCCAACATTTCATTTAAATACATCTCAATTTTTATTTTTATTTTATAATTAACCTTTTAACTTTTGAAAATGTATTTAGAAATGACTTTGAAATAAAACCAAACGGGCTGTGAGTGGTTTGATTGCTTTTCTTGCAAGAGGGGGAAATGAGATAAACCATAAAAAGAAAGCCAGCCACACAGCTTCTTTTGGCCAAACTCTCTCTCTCTCTCTCTCTGAAGGTAAGAACGTAGAATACAGATTAGATAATGGGGAAAAAAACCTTTAAACACTTTTTATTGGATTTATTAGTATTGATTCATTTACTCTAGTCAAATTAAGATCCCCATTGTATATTATTATATTTATTTATCTTCATAGATTTTATTATCTGAACTTAGATTATAATTATATATGTATATATATATACACAGACTAAAAAAATTCATTTAGATTCGAAACCTTTTTAAATCGAATATTATTGAGTTCGACTCAATTTGGGCTCAAAAAAATCAAGTCGAACACGAGTTTTAATCGAGTCGAGTTTGAACCGTTCGCAAATCGTCTTATCTTATTTATACCCATCACTGAAAGACAACTAGATCTTATAGAACCAATCTCATTGTTCATACTCATCTTTGGTATCTTAAACTAAATTAGAAAAGAATTTCATTTTGTACTGAATTGTAACTTATAAATGGATATTTGTAAATAGTAATTCATGTTACATTACTAACAGTTGTTAAAAATAGATTGTTATCTAATGATGGTTTTTTCATATAATGAAACATATAACTGATTCACTCAATAAAAGAATTGTACCTTAACATAGAAAGCCTTTTTAAGTATTTTCATTTAAATATAAAAATGTGATATTATTAATTCTAAACTATTGTTTTTAATTTTACAAGAATTTGCTCATCTTTTTGTTGTGAACTCATGTGAAGCGACAATTTCTTTTGCTTTTTCTAATTCATCTGAAAAAAGTATAAATATGCGGAAGAACCTATGCTATTGTTTGTTCTTTACACTATGTCTTATTAAATAGTTTCATATTAGCCCCATAAGTGATCTTTGATACACAATTGTGCTCAACATAATTATTAAAATTATCGATATATAGATATTGTGTAAGGTAAACTTACCAAAAAAAGACAAAACAGAAAAAGAAAAAGGAAAGTGTTTTCTGAAGGTACAAATAGCATTATACCCCGTAAAAATAGAAAAAGGGGCAAAAGAATCCTCCTTATGAAAAAAAATAGACAAAAAACTTCCTTATATTTTATATATAAATATATATATTTATATACATATAAACCAAGCAAACTCCCACCCCAACCCCACCTTTTGGGAGTGGGTGGCCGTAGCTATTTTGTTGCCATAACCTTGGCAGTCTAAAGCTGCCATGGCCATGGCAGCTAAAGTGGGGGAGGACCCATCAATCACGATCGCATAACAACAATAAACATTTTAATACGATCACTAGTAGTTTGAATCTGTGCCTGCAAATCTTCCTAGTGATAGTTTTCCAACAATAAACAATAATTGGCATTCTTCAAGCCCTTCTGGCAACAGTGGCAATTCCAACAAACCTAGAGTTCAATGCCAATTATGTGATAAATTTGGTCGCATTGTCAAACTTTGTAGATCTATAACGCATATTGCCAATGAAGCTCGAGCTAACTTTATCTCCAAACAACCAAATCTTTCAACAAATTAGATTATGAATATAGGTACCTCACACCAAATTACATTACATTTGATACCTAGAATCTACAAGCTTACACCGAGTATACTGGTATAGATAATGTCATTATTGGTGATGGTAATGGTATTAAAATACTCACACAAGAGATACTATAGTTCTTTCTAAATCTTATAATTTTGTTCTTAAAAATGTCGTGTGTGCTCCTATTCATAAAAATTTGGTCTCTGTCCCTCAACTTTGTTCTCAAAATAACACTTCTATTGAATTCTTTCCATTTTGTTTTGTTGTGAAAGATTTGAGGACATGGAAGCCTCTAGCTTAAGGCCCAAATAGAAGTCGTCTCCATGAATGGATTGGTTACACCTCATCACTAATAGCACACTACACCAATAAAGCTACCCGTCTTCTCTTTCTATCTAGCATTGCTCTTTGGGTTATCCCCATATTAGGACTTTGTAGTGTCTTATTTCCAAATTTAATTTGCCATGTCTTTCTACTTCAATAACTAGATGTAATTCTTGTCGTTGCAATAAAAGCCATGGATAACCTTTCTCGAATTCTTCTTTGCAAAGTAGCATGCCTTTAGAATTGCTTTATACTGATGCATAGGGACTTTCTCTGACTATTTCTTCTGAAGGCTATAGATTTTATGTTTTATTTGTTGATCATTTCACAAAATATACATGGTTATTTCTTTCAAAAAAGAAGTATGATGTTACATCCACTTTTCTTTCATTTAAACTACTTGTCCAAAATTCTTTAACTTATCTATTGTTACTATTTACTCAATGGTGGTGGGGAATATGGAAGCTTATCTAAGTACCTAAATGATATAGGCATCCAACATCTTTTGTCTCCCCTGCATACACCTCAGCTAGTCAGTACCACTAAACAAAGGCATTGACTCATCATGGAAACTGCTCTTACTTTACTTCACCAAGCCTCAATGCCCCTTTCTCTATGACCTTATGCTTGCCTAATAGCAGTTTACTTGATAAACCACATCACTTCTATCCTAAAAAATTGCTCTCCTTGCCAATTGTTTTTCCATTAAGATCCAAATTATTAATCTCTCTGCACCTTTGGCAGTTTGTGTTACCCTTGGCTCCATCTTTGTGCTTCTAAGAAACTTGCACAAATCTACAACACATGTGTTTTTAGGATATTCTATCAAGTATCATTGTTATAAATTTCTTAATCCAAAACCTAATCATTTTTTCTTATCCCATCTTGTTATGTTTTAGGAAAATAACCTCCCTTATGAGTGATTACACTTGGCCCAACCTCACCTGAAAGACATTTATCATTCTCTTTGGTTAGATTTCCTTTTTTTTTCTCATAATCCACCATCCATGACCTTTCCGGCCCACACCCTCTATCAATCATTTTATCACTTCAAATATTTAAGCCTTACTACTTACGTTTCCTCTGACTCAACTGCCCATGTTGGATAGAACTAGCTTAAACCCTATCCTGTTATTCTCTCCTATACTATCTAGTTCTGCCTTCTATCAAATCATACCCATTTGGACTTACCGTTTTAAATGGTCTAGAGCAAAGATGCTTTGGTTTTCTTATTGTGGCAAGTAAGTATTTCCTCTTCATCTACGTCTAGTCGTTCACTACCTCCACCACTATCTTCTCCATCTCACCCTATTACCCGATCCTAACATAACATTTTTAAACCACAAAAGCCCACTAATTATTTTGCTTTAGTTGTATCTACAACTAATCTGGCTATTCCTAAATCTTATAGGCGGGTTGCAAAGCATAAAAATTGGTGCGATGCTATGCAGAAAGAAATTCAAGCTATGGTGAAAAATGGCACATGGACACTTATTCCTCCACACCTTTTCAAAACATAGTTGGGTGCAAATGGGTTTATCAAATCAAACGTAAAGTTGATGGTTTTCTTGATCAATGCAAAGCTCATCTTATTGCTAAAGGCTTCAATCAACATCCTAGAGTTGATTTCATTGAAACCTTTAGCCTTGTAGTCAAACCAACAACAATTCGGCTTCTTTTGACTCTTGTTGTCTCTCACAAATGGAAACTATATTAGCTCGATGTCAATAATGCTTTCCTCTAGGGCACTCTTGGGGAAGATGCTATATGAGTCAACCATCGGGCTATGTTGACTCCATGCACCTATCTTATGTTAGCAAGCTTTACAAAGCTATATATGGTCTCCGTCAAGCACTAGGAGCCTCGTATAAAGAATTTAGAACTTTTATTCTATCATATGGCTTTGTGAATTCTACCTCAAATGCATCACTATTTATACTTTAAAGTTAATATTTTGTGGTTTATTTGCTTATATATATATATTAATGATATTATTCTTACTGGCTCTTGCAATAAAGTTATTCTTCAAGTTAATGTGGCCTCACCCTTTCAATTCTCACTTAAGGATCTCTTGCCCTTGAATTGTTTCCTTGGAATTGAAGTTGGACACATATCTTATGCCATTTTTTTATCTTAAAGAAAATACATTACTGATCTTTTTCAATAGTTTAATATGATAGAGGCGAAAGGAGCATTTTCTCCTATGTCTACTGCTATTCTCAAACTTGAAGGTGATCTTATGGACCTTAAAGAGTATCAAAAACTTATTGGTGCCCTTCAATATCTTGCTTTTACAAGGCTTGATCTTAACTTTGCTGTCAATTGGCTTTCTTAGTATGTGCACATGCCTAGGGGTGGTAATTTTTGACATGACCCAATATGAATTGACACAATGTTATTAGGTTAGGGTTGGGAGTTACTGGGTTGGGTTAATATCTAGTTGACATGATAAGCAACACAAAAATTTTGGATTGGTTCGGGTTGGATTTTATGTTACCCAATAAACACGATAATTCTATTGGGTAACCTACCAACTTGATACAACCTAATCCAACCCAACCAAGCTAATCCAAATATTTAAGAAAGGAAAAAAAGTATATATATATATATATGTATGCATATATTTTATGAATTAATATTTTTGTGTACTTATTCGTTGGCCAAAATCTCAATTGAAAGAAGATAATGACAAAAAAAGATATAACTGATATTAAAAGTTGGAATACATTATACTTTTTGCATTTTTAATTAATGACTTGATGTTAGCTTTAAATAATTTAATTTTAGATTGGTTTGTAATGAGCTAAATATTACTATTGTTGATATTATATAGAAAAATACATGAAGTCTAATTATCAAATTGCTTCATGATACAAAATATTAACTACCGGAATATAAGGTTGACTTTTTTCTAAATTTTAGGATAAGTTGATTTTTTTTGAAAATCTTGGTACCAGTTAATTTTTTTATTAAAATTTAAATTGAATATAAAATATTATAGATTTTTAGATGAATTATTAACAAAAAAATAATCACAAGTTGAAATAGGTTGGGTTTGGGTTGACATAAAAACTTTCGGGTTGGGTTTGAGTTGAAATTTATTAGATTGAGTACTTTTTGGGTTAAGCAAAATTTTATAAGACTCCTATCTCAACCTAATATGAACCAACCCAACATGAGAAGATTGCCATCCCTACACAAACCCTATGTTTCTCATTAGCAAGCTATGAAATGAGTGCTGAGATACCTCAAGGCCATCTATTATTTGGCTCTCAAAATTTAGCTAGTTGCATCTTTGAAGCTCATTGCATTCTCTAATTCAAATTGGGTAGGCAATCATTATGACAAAACTTCCACGAGTGCTTACATTTTGTTTCTTGGTGGTTCTCCTATCAGTTTGTTATTTAAAAAGCAACACATTGTTGCTAGGTCCTTCACCAAAGCAGAATACAAAGCAATTGTAATAGTGCAGCTAAGATCAATTAGGTTGTCAACCTTTTTCATGAGCTTCACTTTCCTCTTTCTAATCTCCCCATCATTTGCTATGACAATGTTGGAGCTACATTTCTTTGCCAAAACTCAGTATTTCATAGTCGAACGAAGCATGTTGCTATGGATTATCACTTTATTTGCTAATAGGTACAAAACAAATGCCTTGCTGTTCAACATAGGGGTGTAAATGAGATGAGATGATTCACGAACAGTTCAAACTCATAAGTTAAATGAGTTGAGTTGTGTTCATTAATATTTAACTTGAAAAGCTCATGACCTTAAACAAGTTTTTTTGTATTTTATATATAGTTATATATAATAAGGTGTATAAAGATAATGATAATAATGATGATAATAGTAGTAATAATAATTTGTTTGTTATTTTTAAGAAAATAACAATTTTTTTTAAAAGTTTGCAATTATAGATCTTATTGTGAGCTTAAATGAACTCGAAGTAATCCAAACTTATATGAGTTTGAGTTTATCCAAACTTGTATGAATCGAGTTCTTCTATGAACTTGTGATAATTCTTATCAAGTCGAGCTCGATAAAACTTGATAAGGCTCACCCATGCTTTAACAACTGAGCTTGAGCTTTCTATATTCAGCTTTGGCTTGGCTCCTTTACACCCTTAGTTTGACATGTCCATGCTACTAATCAACTTGGTGATACTCTTACCAAAGTTGTTTCCAAAAGTCTGTTTCAAGGGCATCGATCCAAGATAGGTGTCATCGAACCTCCACCTATCTTTCCCAAGCATATTGAAGGAAACTAAATATTTCTTTCTTCTTTCATTATATTCTTCTCTACAAATGATTGTAACAAAATGCTGTAATTATGTGATTGTAATCCTTTAATTTTTGGCAACTTTCTCATTGCTTTCCTTTTGTAATTTAGTAAATCTCGCTATACCAATGTATATATATAGTGAATAAATGTAATCCCTAAAGTATGGCCTTCTTAATACTGTTGTATATCTTTTTTAGTAGATGGCTACCTTGTTGGTAGCCATGGTTAGTTGCCATGGCAATGTTAGCTGAGCTATGGTTGGTTTTCTTATTTGCAACCATAGTTAGTTGCCATGGCAATGGTAGTTGACCATGGCTACCATTGCAGTGTGGGAATGGGGGTAGGAGTAGGGGTGGAGAAGATGTCGAGAGAAAAAACATTCTTTAAATAATTTTAAAATTGCTTATGTGTGAAATTATTAAAATCATATTATTAATTATTTATTAAAAATTATTTTAATATTTTCATAAAATTTTATTAATATTAAATATATGTAAATTTATTCTGAAATAATTAGAATTACATTAATTTACAAAATAATAAAGGAGTGTTTGGTTATGTTTCTCCAAACCAAAATTGTTTTGCCTAAACATAACCAAATATACACTTATTTTTCTTCCACAACACTAAAATAAGTTATCCCAAAATACCCTCTTCTATCCTTTTTTATCCCTAAACTTCTCCATTTCCCTATATATAAATATATGTGTGTGTCTATATATATATATATATTATATTTTATTATTATTATTCTTACAATAAAAAAATTATTCAATTCTATTTTCACCCCCAACACCAAATAAAAAAGCAGTGAATTGACTGTTACAGTGAAAAATATTTCTTAAAGCATAAACAAATATACCAACACTATCCAAAATAAATTTCAAACTATTTTGCAAGATATAAATGAACATTCATTACTGATGATGGTATAAGTTGTTTGATGATATTTTAGGCTTTGATCTAATCCAATCAACCAGAAAGAAGGCCGATAAAGAGGTGTGATGATGTATTTGGGTTAAGTTCTGCAACCAATAGCACACTTTAGGCTAGCCAAGGTGCCCTAAGCTATGGCACTCTAATGCTTAAATCAGTATTTAATCAAACAGATTATTGAGCAGCAAAGTGAGGGTTCTAAGTAATAATGAGCATACCTTACTAAAGGATGGAAATGGGGTATTTATAACCTTTTTAGGGAGGTTGATATGTTAATGGCGCATTTGCATATACAGAGAGAGCTTTTGTCTTCACCTGAGGACCTTTAGGTCTTCTCCATTTTGTATGCTATGCCAGGTGGCATCTTTTCTAACTCCATAAGACACGGTAATACAAATAGAGATGTGCATTAATTTGGTGCTACAGAACAGTGGTATAGAAGGTGGCATGCTCCATTAATATGAACCTTTTAGGGTATTTAATGTAGCAGAGAAGTTGTAGTGTCTTCAATAGCGTGTCATTTGATTGACCTCTTAGGGTTGAGATGTATTCTTGCCCAAGGGTTATTTGGGCACGCTTTAGTTGAGGTGACAAGACTCTATTAGATCTAAATATCTTTATAGTTGAGGGTTGAGTAATCATTCTCACACTGATCAACCATATTCTGGTCGACTAGTAAGGTGTTGGTACTTGTGCAAGCAAAATGGCCCAATAAGGTTAAGTCTAGTCAATCACCCGGTCGATGATTTATAGGCTAAGCTTGATAGCTAATTGGGTTGTCATATGTCATATGTTTTACTTGGTCAAGTGTAATTAAGTTGGGCTTGGTAGGCTATTTGATATCATGAGTCCTCTCTACTTTTGAGTCCTAATTGAGCTATTTGACGAAAAAGAATATGGAGTAGCTAATTTGTGAAATTGAAGCACACTCAATGAGGAATTTCATGTTCTAATAATATTTATATTTCAAAAATCAACTAAAGTTTCAGTGCATTTATACGACTACTACATTGGGCAACATAAATAGTCAATTGATGAATATCTAATAATTACTTGATAGTCGGTCATTTTAGTTAGTTGAGTTACTCATTGGCTAGGGCCTACAAATAGGCACAGTGAAAAATTTTCATTTACACATTTACAACATCCTAAGATGTCAAACTAGACATTTACTGCTCTTTTGCTTTATTTCCACTAATCATGTAAGTCTTCTGCAATCTTGAGCAAGTTTTATTCTTATTTATTTTGACCATATTTTTTGTAGTGAATTTTTTGAGAGTGTTTGGTGAAGATAGTAATATGGGTAGTGATAGAGAGGAGACTCAATTGAATATAGGTTCGACTAAGAGGGTAGATGGCTCGACTAGTGAGTCTAGTGAATTTTCTAGTGATAGCTCAACTTCTTCTAGTAGTTTGAGTGATACTCGTATCGACGCTGGGGGTGAGGCTGGGCTAAGTCAACCTTTAGTATCTCACAAAATATTGTTCACCCCCAACCACTATGGTGAGATTGTGTCTAAGATCACAAGTAGGGATCTTAAACTGATTAGGTAGTTATATCACATTCCTCTAGGGTTTAAGCTAATTGTCCATGGACCTATTAAGAGGATGCATTGACCTCCTGTCACTACATAATGGTGTTCAAGGATACACTGAAATGTAAGCTTAGATTTTCTCTTGTACAATCCATAGTCGACTTTATAATTGGTCTCCAAGTTTGTATAACCTAACTTTTTCTTAATTGTTTATCAATTTTGTACAATTTTGTCTTCTTGATGTTAATACATGTCTGACCCCCAATCTTTGCCAACTTTTCTAATCTCTTTGACCTTTGATGACTAGGAACTTAGGTAACACCGAGGAGTTGAGCTTTTACTACCTTACAGCTCGTCCTTATCAAAAGTTTTTGGTGACTCCCTCTTCCTTACATGGCCAAGAGTGGAAAAAATACTATTTTTTTGTTTGGACAATGGGTGGGGTTAGGTTAAACATTCCTAAAGGATAGCTTAAGGGGCACGTTGAGATGCTACCGAGCGATACTTGGCTTAATACCTTTATTCGGGACTTAACTCAATTTGGCCAAATGAAGGCACAAAGGTATATTAAGGAGATGAACTTGGTGCTAGGACGCCTATTACCTACTCAACTAGATTTGCCAGCTGACACTCGACTAGGTATATCCCCTTATTTACTTTTGGTGATCGTGTGATCAATTTCTTAGTCGATGCTAATGCGTTTGTTTTTTGGCATTTCATATCAAGCTAAAATTATGAATTGTACACATCAATAGGTAATGGTGTGCTAACAGAGGGCATAACAGCACTGCTAGGTAGCCGCCCATCGAGAGGTTGCCCCTTAGGTTGCTCTGCAACCATAAGTACTACTACATGCTCTTCAACTAACCCGATTGGTGTCTATAGAGATAAGTAGCCTCGCTTCCTAACAAAAAAGACCAACTGTTGAGTAATTTGGGCCTACTCAAAAGAAAACTACGGCAAAGAAAGAAAAGAAAAAAGTTAGCAAGCTCTTTCTCTTTAGGCCTCAACTAGATGATAACTTGTTCCCACTGCCCAACTTTTTTCCTTAAGGTTCAAAATTGACGTCCCAATTCAAAATTCATCATCAATGATGATAACGAGGCTTACTAGAGTTATTCCCTTGAAAATAAAGATGGCTGGACTTTTCATGTCCGACCAAAAAAAGATGATAGAGATGAGCTAGCCATAGGCCTCAAAGGCTTTTGCTTGTCACTCTAACATGGCAAGTGTTTAGTCACGTTTAACTCATTTTTTCCAAGTTTGTGTTTAAATTTCTCAACTAAACCTTTTCTTATCACAAGTAAGCTAGATGGGTTACCATTTTTACTGGAGGGCTAAGCTGGCCCTTAGTGATTAGGAAGAGCTCTAGTAGAAGTAAGAAAGTGTTAAGGACATGAAGGCTCTGTTTGATTTGATGCAATCGAGAATCAATCAGTTGACTTAGCAAATTGAGGAGAAAGATGCATAGTTGTTGGCTACAGTGGTTGAGAAGAGCAATGTGAATGAGTTGCTATGAATAGCCAGGCTAGAGGCCGCATCATCATACAATGCTTATTAGGCAAATGGGTACAACAGCATGAGCAGGTATGCTTGGGATAAGTTTTTCATAGTGTTGCCAGGCATAAGGATAGAAGTGGTGTAGTAGTTCATGCTATGTTTGGCATTTTAAGATGCTAGCATTGTCTTCATGATCAATGATGCAAAAGATATCTTTAGCAAGGCTATGAAGTAGTTGGGGTTCTAGGGGCATCAATTTTGGGGTTCTAGGGGCATCAATTTCACCCAATAACAAGTGACGCCTCAACCCACCACAAATTGAGCAGCTCAAGGATTATCCCAACCTCTCGCCTATTGACGAGAGCGTGCCTGCAAAAGGAGCTACAATTGCAGCCAACCTAAAGGTGATCAAGGTAGCAAAGAAGTTCACTTTCATGAATGAATTTGCCAATGAGATCATGGATGGCAAGTTCGATATTGTTATTTTCTTCTCTCCTACTGAATGTATATTCCTCTCCAAGGAGATAGGTCAGTCTTGACCTACTATTGCTCTACAACCATCACATGCGATAGCGCATGAGTAAGAGGTCAAAGATCCCCCATAGTTGTGCAAGTGCTTTTTAATAATGAGCTTGCTATTGATGAGGTGGCGGTTGCACGGGCCGAAGGAAGGGAAGGAGCTAGGTCGAGCTAAGACCGCAATTATGTTTGTTTTTGTTTGAGTTTATTTTGATTCCACCCTATGAGGCACTTTTGATCAGTTTTAAGAACGACTTCAATGCTATAATCATGTAACTTGATATTTAATTATATAACATTAACTTTTTGTTCATCTGTTTTATCGATTCACTTTTTTTCCTTTTTACTACTTTAATTCTTTTCAACTTATTACATTAATAAGTAAAGAAGCAAATCTTTCTTCCATGTAACTGGTCAAATAGTCGATCTTGTACCAAAGGAATGGTTAATGTTTAATTGATTTAGAACTAAGTTAGTGGTCGATTATGAGATTGAATTTTTAAAGAAATAATTAAATAGATCTAAGGATATTTATATCGACTTCATCCATTTAAAATTAACTTTGAGATAGTCTTCATAACCAACTGCTTGATCAACTTGACAATCTCTTCTTAATCAAACGAATAGGCCTTGTGTTGTGGTCAACCATGGATCGACTTAAATTAACTTCAAGCTCTTTTTCAAGCTTTGCATTGTAATACATGTGCCCATGGGACAAGTTGAATATGATGATCGACAATAGGGTTGATTTAAGTTGTTGTTGGTCGTGGTCAACTTAAATTTACTATGAGTTGCTATTTAATCCTTGCATTATATCTTGTGCATTTGTTGAGTGACCTTAATTATTGAATTAACAACAAGGTCTTTTTAGGTTGTGTTCGATGATATAATCAATTTTAAATAATTCAGTATTTTATCAAGTTGGGCTAGAAGCCATGGTTACGGTTTGAAATTAGTATGTGGTTGACTATATGGTCGACATTAAGCATTTTGTTTATTTATTGTGTAGGGCTGGAAGCCATGGTTATGGTTTAAGATCGATTTTTGGTCAACTATGGGGTCAACTTAAACAATTAAGTTAAGTAATTAGGCTTAAACCCGTGGTTACAGTGTAAGTCGACTTTAAGCGATCAAATTAGTTATGGAGTAATTGGGCTTCAAGCCATGGTTATGATTTGACACCAATTTTTGGTCAACTTTGAATGATCAACTTATTTACTGAGTAATTGAGCTTGAAGCCGTGGTTATAGTTTGAAATTGATTTTTGGTCAATTTTGGGATTGAATTTAAATGATCAACTTATTTATTAATTTGGGCTACAAGCCATAATTGTTGGTGAGAGAGAGTAGCTGTTGAAATGTAAGCCATCTTTATTGATTTGGCATTATGTTACAAAATAGTTAAGTGGAGATCTTGATCTCTTTACACATAGAATTTTTTCAAGTTTATTGCATTCCATGGTCGAGAGGGCTCGTTGCCATCCACATACGCTAGTTAATAGGAGTTGTGCTTTGCCACTTTGACTGCTGAGTAGGGGCATTCCCATTTCGGATTGAGTTTACCCATATTTTTTGAGACTTTAACTTTTTTGAGGACAATGTCTCTCACTTTAAAGCTTTTTAGTCGAACTCCCTTATCGTAATGTTGGGTCATCTTAGACTTGTATCTTTCCATTGTTGTATATGCCTGTTGGCACAGCTCATTAATTGTTTTAAGGTCAAAATCTCTTTTAAACTCATTCCCAATTGGGTTGTAATAGATTGGTCGAGTTGTGTGTTGTATCAATTCTGTTGGAATGACTGCTTCTGACACATCAAACTCATTGTAAGGACTATAGCCTGTGGCAATTCTAGGAGTGGTTTTCTACACCTATAGCACCCTAAGGAGGTCATCTACCCAACTTGCTCTAGATTCTTCAAGTTGAGCCTTGAGGTGGTCCAAGATAATCCTATTTGTGATTTTCATTTGCCCATTGTCGTGAGGGTTTCCAATCGAGATTAAATGTTATCGAATTCCCAAACTTTCACACCAGTTTCTTGTGCTCTTGCTCTGGAACTACATCTTATTATCTGATATCAATACTTAGGGCAAACTAAAATGACAGATAATATTTTTCCACAAGAAATTTCTAATAGTTGCATTAGTTATCTTCAGGATTGCCAATATTTTGACTCATTTTGTGAAGTATTTGAATGCAAAATCATAAAATTTCTTTGGCTTGTGGTTTTTGGAAAAGAACCAACTATGTCTATTCCCTACTAAAAGCATACCTATGTGATTTGAACTGGCACTAGTGTTGATGCAAGTTGGTAAGGTATGTTAGAGTGGACTTGGCATAAGAGGCATCTTTTAGTAAAGTCGACTGTATCTTTTAGCAAAGTTGGCCAAAAGTACTATGTTTGATGACTTTATGGGCTAATGTTTGTCCTCTAGAGTGATTGCCACGAATCCCTAAATGGACCTTTTGTGAAACCTCCCGAGCCTGCTCCAATGCCAAGTACCTCAATAGTGGTCCAGAAATGGACCTCCTGTAGAGCTGACCATACTTATCAAGAGCAAACTTTGTTGTTCGACCTCTTAGTCTATATGCTTGTGCTTTAACCTTAGGCATTTTTCATTTCCTTAGGTAAGCTTTTATCTCATCCTGCTAAAAGGGAGCTAACTTTTAGATTTACCCGATCAAGTTCTAGTTGAGACCACTTACAGTGGGTTGGTCAAAGATCAAAAATGGAATGATTTTGTCCTTGGTTACCGTTGTTGAGCTGGCAAATTTTTGCCAAGGTTTTTACTCTTTTGTTTTTTGATCGAGGAACTTGGCTAAAGGTGAACCTTTTGAACTATGGCTACAATTTCTTGACATCTATCAAACACTTACTCATTGTAACCTTTTTAGACTTGAAATTCCATTTGAACTGCTCTACATCTAGTTGGAAATTAGTAATGGCCGCTAGATGCTCGACTCCCTTATTGACAACTATCATCATGCTAACAAGAAGGGCCTCATACTCAGCTTCATTGTTAGTGATGAGGAAGCTGCGTTTGATGGCAAAGTCATACTCCTTAGCTGCAGGGAGCGTAGGAAAATGCCTATTCCTCCTCTTGAGAAAGTTGCTGACCCATAGACACACAAAGTCTATATAAGGGAGTCATGGTTGAGCTCATCGAACAGGTCAAGTCATTCTACCATAAAGTCTATTAATACCTAAGTTTTTATGGCAATTCATGGCTAGAAGTGATGTTGAATTCCCTTAACTTGATGGCCCACTTCGTCAACCTTCCCAACGTATCTGGTTTTGATAGTACATGTTTTATTGGTTAGTTTGTCGAGACTACAATAAAGTGAGATTGAAAATAAGGCCTTAGTTCCTCGGCTGTAGTGACCAAAGTAAGAATAAACTTTTTAATCTCTGGGTAATTGTGCTCTAGGTCTTATAATGCTTTGCTGTTATAGTATATAGATCGATGTGTGCCATGTCTAGTGGAGACTAGAACTAAATTGATTGCAGTTGACATGACTACCAGATAGATATACAAGACCTCTCCGACCTCAAGCTTGGCTAGATTTGGCAATGCTGATAGATATTGTTTCAATTCAGCTAAGGTTTGGTCATATTACTCCGTCCAATGAAACTTTTGTGGATTTATGAAAATTTTGAATACTGGTAAACTCTTGTCTATTAGTTGAGCAATGAATTGCCCCAGAGCTATCATCTATCCGACCAAACGATGTACATCTCTAACTATTCAAGAAGGTGAGATATCTAAAATTTCTTAAATCTTTTGTGGGTTTGCTTTTATTTCCCTTTGGCTAACCATGTATCCCAAGAATTTTCCCCATCTTACCTAAAACGAGCATTTATTAGTTTCATACCAAATGCTCTCAAAATTGAAAATGTATGACTAAGGTTGGCTAAATGGTTTTGCTTCTTTTCTGTTTTAACAATCATATCATCAATGTAGGCCTCCAAGGTTCTTCCAATCTCACTTTTGAAGATAAAGTTCACAAGTCTTTGGTAGGTTGCACCTGCATTTTTTAGCCCAAAAGACATGATCAGAAAATAGTATACATTGTTGGGGACCACAAAAGAGGTTTTGTCCATGTCTTTTAGGGCCATAAAAATTTAATAATAGCTTAGAATGTATCCATCATACTTAAAGATTGCAACCAACAGTAGAATCAATTAATAAATCTATGTGAGGCAGCGGATAAAGGTCTTTGGGACAAGCTTTATTCAAATTAGTAAAGGTATTACATATTCTCCATTTTCCTCATTCTTAGTGACAAGGACTACATTACAAAGTTAACTAGGATATTAAATTTCTATAATATATCCTGCCTTTAAGAGCTTATTGATCTCTTTTCTGATTATCTGGCATCTTTTAGCATTGAAAGTTTTGATCTTTTACTTAACTAGTTTGAATAAGGAGTCTATGTTCAGGTGGTAGGCGATGATGCTGGGGTCAATTTTCTGGAGGTTGGAAGCCTTCCAAGCAAAAACATCAATATTCTTTCTAAGAAAATCGACCATTAAGCATTCCATGCTACTTCCCAAATCAATCCCAACCTTGTGGTCATGTTGGGATTTCTTAGCTCCAACTCTATAGTCCTGAACTCCCTGACTGGCTTGATCATAGCCTCCTTTAGCTTCTTCTTTTGGTTTGCTATCCCTCTTTGAGCTCCATTACTGGGATGTCCCCCAAATGTTTCAGCTTCGGTCAAGCTTTTTGTTCATTTGCCTTGACTAAGATGGTGTAGCATCGTCAAGCTCCCTTAATGTTCCAAACTAGTTCACTAGTCTCAACAGCTATTGAAAACTTAACCTTTATATGGTAGGTAGAGATAATAGCTCTAAAGTCATTCAAGGTTGGCCGTCCAATGATAGCATTATAAGCAAAGGGTGCATCAATAACTAAGTATTTACCTATGAACGTCTTTTGTTAGGGTCTAAATGAGGTGGATAGGTTTATAGACCCTTTAAGGATGATCTTAGGTCCTCTAAATCCAACCAATGAGGTACACACAAGGTAAAACTTTAGCTTTCCTATGTTTATTCTTTTTAGTGTCCATAAAAAAATATGTTCGTGGAGCTGCCGTTGTCGACCAAAACCTTCATCACCTTAATGTTAGCTATCTCAATTGACATAACAAGGGGGCAATCCAACTTATCATCAGCACCTTGGTTCTTCATGTGCGAGAGGTTAGAGTCTTAAAAAAAGAAAATGGGTTCTATGTTGGTGGAGAGTTGAAAAACTGTTTTGACTGAGGATGACTTAGTCGATTCCAACCTTCTCTGATTCTATCTTCTTACTAATTTGGGGTTCTCTCCTATTGGACCTCTGGCAATGGTGTCAATGATGCCTATAAGGGATAGGTGCGAATCATGGGCATGATTTTTTCCCTTATTTTTGTTTCTTAGGTTAACCAACCTTTCTCTATAGAAAGTTTGGTTGGTTTAGCTGGTCTCTTGTTTGGCTTTCTCATTAATATATTTTTTCAAGTGTCCTTGTTGAATTAACCTTTCAATCTCATCATGGAAATTAAAGTAGTCCTCAGTGCTATGTCCTTTTTACTTGTGGAAGTAGCAATATGTTTTTGATCTCTTCATTGCCTTAGTTTCAGTCAACTTCTTGAGCTTTTTAAGGAGGTTGTTATGCTAAATGGCAAGCAGGACCTTTTTTCTTGTGGTGTTTAGGGGCATCTAGTTGTGAAATCTTTTGATGAGGGATCGATGACCATCTTTATGTAGTCTGTTATCTTTCTCCTTGGCCTTTTTCTTGTCATTGTTCAGGTTCCCATATTTCAGCCTGTTTATGTCCTCCTAGGTCATGTGCCTTTCAGCGAGGTTGAGTAGCTATTCCATCCTTAATCTTTCTTTGACCATGGTATTGATGCACTCTTTATTTAGAAGACCCAAGAAAAGCACATCAATTAGGAACTCCATTTGAGGACTATCAATCTTCAACATGTCCATGTTAAACTTGGTGAAAAAAATATCAAAGGGGCTCTTTCTCATTTTGCTTAATTGTATGCAAATCAGTGTGGTGGAGTTTCGTTTTCCTTCAACTAACAAACTGATAAAGGAATGTGTTGCAAAGCTAGTCATATGAGTAAATCGACATTGGCTATAACTTGACAAACTAGTTAAGTGCAATACCTTGAGACGTTGTGACTAGCATCTTTGTATAGATGTAATCATTATACCTGTGGACCTACACCATATGTTTAAATTGGAGTAAGTGCTCATTCGGGTGGATAAGCCATTATATCTAAGTGAATCGATAGGAACTTTAGCATTAACGGCTATGCACTGATCGATTATCTCCTATACAAATGAAAACTCCCTCTTATGCTGAAATCAGGGTGTACCATCATAGTGAGGGTTCCTTTCAGTGTTCCTCCTTGAAATCTCTTTAAGACGTCTATTTAGCTATTGTACTTGGTAAGTCACTTTTTTCTATTTTTATCTATTAGCTTGAGATAGATTCTTGTTCATTTGAGGTCATTATTGCTCATCCTTATTATAGTGTTGGGCTCGTTTACGTTGGGCAAGGTGATCTATTGAATCAGCTACTTTTTCTTGAGGGTTTGGGCTAATTCATCCTATAGAAAATGTCTTAGGCTATCCTCATTTAATAGTGGGACATCTTGTCTCTAGTCTCCCACCATCCTCCCTTGGGGGCTCCTCCTCGTGTTGTGAAGGTTAAAGAGTGGCATTGGTGACTAGTCTAAGCTGGTTGTTGTGCTTATTGAGAGTAGCTGATAGTTAATTTGAAATTTGGGCTGACATCTGGTCGCTCTTCAGCTATATGTGCTGAGGCATAGTCAAGGCTACCACTTATTTTGTCTGAAAGCTAGGTCCAACTACACATTATTCTTGTTGGGGTTGAGAAAGAGGGATTGGATATCTTTTGTTCTTCTCTCTCTTAAAAATAGCTCATCTTGTGCTAACTATTTTTTCCTAGTTATAGACTCAAGCTTTCTATAGACGATGCCAAATGATGATGCTATAAGCTGTTTGATGCTATTCTAGGCGTTGACCCAATCTAATAGACCAGAAGAAATGTCAAGAAAGAGGTGGACAATGTATTTGGGTCAAGTTATGCAACTAATAGCATACGTCAAGCTAGCTGAGATGCCCTAAACTATGGCACTTTGACGCTTAAGTTAGTATTTTTTTGAACACATAATTGAGCAGCATAATGAGGCCTTTAGGTGATAATGAGCATGCCTTGCCCAAAAGTGGCAATAAGGTATTTATAGCCTTTGTGGGGAGGTTGATATGTTAATAATGCCCTTGCATATACAGAGAGGGCCTTTATTTTCACTTGAGGACTCTTAGGTCTTATCCCTTTTGTGTACTGTGCTAGGTGGCATTAGCTCCACCTCTATAGGACATAGCAATATGAATAAAGGTACACATTACCTTGGTGCTACTGAACGGTGGTACAGGAGGTGGCATGGGCCATTAATGTGGAGGCACACCATCTGTTAGGGTATTTAATGCAGTAGAGAAGTTGTGGCAGTATCTTCAATGTGACTATGTTCGATGGTGTGTCGTCTAATTGACCTCTTGGGGTCGAGTTGAGGTGACGGGAATCTATTGGATTTAAATATCTCCTTGGTTGAGGGCTAAGTAATTATTTTTGAGCTACTCGACCATATTCTGGTTGATGGGCAAGGTGTTAATTCTTGTGCTAGCAAAATGACTTAATGAGGTTAAGTTTGGTCGATCATTTTTGGGCTGGGCTTGATAGCTAATTGGGTTGTCATATCTCTTATCTAGTCAAGTGTTATTGGGTTGGATCTGATGAGATATCCCATGTCAATTACATTGCCTTACATAACTTTCACATTTCTCAACCACATTCCCAAAATTCATTCCTACAAAACACATATCATACTCAAACATAAAATAGAACCAAACATTACCTAAGTTTGTCATTTCCTAAGACTTATTTTAAAACTAATTAAGTGTTTAAAATTATTAAAAATTTATTTAATATTTATGAAATTTTATTAGTATTATAATATATATATATATATATATATAAATTTTTTATGAGTAATATGAAATTATTAAAATTACTCTAATTTAATAAATAGTAAGTTTGTCATTTTATAAAATCTTTCTCCCAAATAATTTTAAATTATAGCAAGTTTAAGTTAATTATTATTAAGAAACATAAAAGTACTAATTGTTGTGCATATAAGTAATGTTAAAATACAGCTTAATATAGGTATATATAAACATAATAGTGGGTTTAACTTTTATATTTAAATTTTAGTCAAATAAATAAAATAAATAGTAAAAATAGAGTTTTCATTGATAAAATTAGTAAATATAGTTCAAACATTAACATTACTATTTAATTAAATATATTACACTAAATCCCTTTTAAATTTCGTTAATTACAATTAAATCCACACATACATGACACATGCATGAATAAATATAAGAATATTTTGGTCCGATAATATAGTCAACACAAGTTCAACCAACTAAAACGCAAAATTGAATTTTCCAAAATTTTCTACAATTAGCAAATTCCAACAATTTTACTAACGACTGAATTTATTTATTAGATGTCAACAAATGTCTGGAAAAGTAATTATAATTTTTGAAACTATAAATGACGTATCTGTAATTACTCTAAATAAAAAAAAAAATTATAGCTATCCCAAGTTTGCAAAATCCAAGACTTGTTTCCTCCAAATCCAAGACCCTGCAGATTCGATCGTTAGAGCCAATAGACACATTTTATAGTTTTAAATAAAATTTTGAACTTGTTCTAAAATATAGCACCATAAATTTCGAAGCATTCGAAAAAATATTATTAATGAACAGCTATCTTTTTGACAAATCAAACATGCGTGTTTTAATTGTGAAATCATATTTTAAACATATCTAGTATATGAATATTTAAATATCCATGGAGCCAGCAGATACGAGCAAGGCTTGGCATGCGTGCAGACCCATTCCGTTTCAGGATATACGCCATTATCTTCTGCAAGTTGCGGCAGCCGTCCAACTTCATTCGTCACATAGGGACTTGTGCGTTTTATTTTATTTTTATCTGAAGGTGCTGAATGTCTAGCGTAATTT
>JACGDI010005414.1:10562-46302 GCA_014898725.1 Jacaranda copaia | reverse complement strand
CAACACTAAAATGAAAGTAAATAATTTGAGGTAAAAGTAGAGTCATATTTTAAAATAATCACCAACAATAATTGCTCTTATAAAGTGTTGTCATATTTTTACAAGTCTATGTATTGAGGCACATGTTAAAATAATTCATAAATGATGTAAAATAGTCTCTAAAAAATAAAAAATAAAAATAAAACAAACTGCATTGATTGCTTTATATATAAAGATAATCTTTAAAATAATCTTAATATATTTTGCAGCTACAATTACGAATGTTATTTGTCCAAATATCTCCATATTTATTATATGTTGTAACACCCCTAGAAATTATATAATTGGTGGTGGTTTTATTTAATATTATTTTTATGAATTTTATTATTTGCTTTTGAAAGTTGGGGATCAAAATATAAATAGGAAAAAACTCAATTGCAAGAATCTTGAAAGTTTTGAGGGTTAAAGTGAGATTATTTAGGGTTAATTAGGCCAATTCAAGGTACTAATAAAGTTGAGGGTTAATTGGAAGATGATTAATTTTTTGGAGCATGTAATTGAAAACAGAAGTAAAGTTTTGGGGGTCAATTGATGATTTCTGAAAGTTGCCTTTAAATACAATTCCTTCCCCTCTCCCAATTTTCTTCATTCTTTCCCCACACACCCACCTTCCTCCTCTTTGGCAACCTTCTTCAGTGATGGACAATTTCTAAAAACCGACCTAACCAAAAGCTTTCCCTCATCACCAAGATCACGTTGATACCACATGCATTTCACTTCGACTAGCGGACTACCCAGAATTTGAGGCCGAAGGTTGAGTTGTAGTGGCCAGTGAGGGTGTAGCATTACAGCGGTGGGAGCTCACTCTCAACTTAAAGAACAGCTAGGTACCCTCAATTTTCGATTTCGTCCACTGGAGCCAATGGAATTTGGTGAAACAGGCAGCAATGGCAAGTGGTGGTGCTGAGTAATTGGAGGTGCAATTGATGCTCAATTTGACAGTGAATTGGGAAATTGACTTGGCCATTGACTTTTGAGGTTGAGATGCATCTGACAATGGTGTTGGTGACCAAATCCAGCAGTAGTTCATGGTGATAGCATGGCAGACAGCTCTAAGGAAGTTTTCTCACCTTGTTGTGGTGGTCACATGTGTGGTGTCGATTTGAAAGATTGAGCTTCAACAAAAGTACCTTGGTAAATAGTTGGAATTAGGATTAAATATTTTGTATTGTTCTTATTCTTACTAATTTTGTGTAATAATATGAGATGATATGGAAAGATATGATTGGGACCAGGAATTGAGACATGCAAAGATATTTATATAAGCCTAGTGAACTCGACTTTGTAATATTATATGTTAATCTTGGTTAATTAAGTTAATTAGGTAATAAAAACCCTAATTTACGTCATTAAGCTTTAAGTGACAAATTGACATATTACTAATAGTTGGACCATATAATCGACTTTGTGTAACATTGTAAGGATAATTATGAAATGGGAATCTAGTTTAATTTCTGTAGAGCAAATATAATCCTCATAAGTATTATGGTATTCACGACATAAATGGCAGGTTGCCTCTCGATAATATCAAAACCGAACTCTAAGAATATAGTATTAATTGTGTAATAACTGAATATAGATTGTTATCCATTTAATTAAGATTTTAGGGTCAAAATGAGCATTTTGGTGATAAGTTCATTTTGTTAGGTTATGAGGAGTTAGATTATGTAGAATAATAGAATGAGATAGCATTTCTGTGGTTGTTGAGGTGAAGGTCTAACCTATATGTTGTTTGTCCCATATACCCTGTGAAGGTCAAACTTATTTGTTATTTGTTCCGTATACCCTATCAAGGTCTTACATATTTATTCTTCTAGGAATTTGTTTCTGTACCTATTCAATGCTACTTGATCATGCTCATTCTGGTGCTCATAAAGTTTACTATTCTATTTGATATTGTCTAGTATAACCCATAGTCATGTTGGCTTTCCTTTATTTTGTTGAATTTGGGTCCTGCCGACCAAATTGTGTTTTGCACTCCTAATTGAATAATTCTACATATTACTTTTTGGTCTTGTCGGTATAATTGAATCATTCTATATATTGTCTATTTGGCCTTGCTAGCCTTTTTTTATCTTTTGTTCTATCATATACAGGAATAATTTAAGGGATGTTAATCTCTATTATGTGCATAGGATAAGTCATGTTTCTAGAACTCTTGGAATAATGGGATGTTAATCTTTATTGTGTGCATGGGATAAGCCGTATGCCCAGAACTCTTAGAATAATAGGACATTAATCCCTACTGTGTGCATGGGATAAGCCATATACTTGGAATTCTTAGAATAATTTACGAGACGTTAATCTCTACTGTGTGTATGGGATAAGTCATATGCTGGGAACTCTTAGATAAATTATAGGACATTAGTCTTTGCTTGTGCATGGACCAGGCATATGATTGGAGCCCTTGGAATAATTTATGGGACGTTAATCCCTAATGTGTGCATGGGACAAGCTATTATGCTCGATGGAGGAATAAGGAGATTCTATTATACATATTATGCTTTAGGTTTGTTTGATTCTATTTGTACTATATTCAGAAAGCAACAAGGATGAAGGTATTTCTGTTTGCTGAATTTTGATATTACTTTTGTTTTGGTTTATTCATGTTTCTAATTGTAAAGTTTTGTTAGTTGGTAATCTTTTGAACTATTGCTTCTTTAATAGATCCCTTTTGTTATCTTTATTTTCTCCCAAGCAGTATTAAGTGAAGAATGAAGGCGAAATCATTTTGTAATTGTTTAGGTGTTTTGTTCATATGTATATATGTAAACTTTTCCCAATTGTAATTGAGATATGATACCATTGGTATGTTTAAATGTTATTTGGGAGACTTGTGGCATGTATATACGACATTCCTTATAGTATTCTTTCAAGTTGAAGCATGCTGCTATCTTTTTGAGATTTATTAAAACTTTTGGCCCTCTTGATTATCTTTTATGCTATGGTTTGAGTCTGAATTGGTTGCATCTCAGCTAAGGGGTTATCCTGAGTGGGGCACTACAGAGGTGGTATCATAGCCTAGGTTTTCAATTACCTAGGTTAACATAGGAATGATTGTTGTAACTAGAATTGATAGGTTATTAGAGATTAAACTTGAATTGAGAATCATCTATAATGTAAACAATTAGGATAAGGAAAACCTAAGTTATGCTAGGATCTAATCCTAGGATATGATTCTCAAATTGCAGGGAATAAGCTTGATTTTGGAAATGTTTTAGATATATATATATATACTCGAGTTAATGAATACATGAGTTATGTCAAGATATAATTCTTGGAATGTGAAATTTTGGGCTAGAAAATATGAGCTTTGATCATGGAATTACACGTGGAATTGAATAGGATATGATTTTTAGGATAGGGTTTGACATTAAGGAAGTTAAGGGTTATGATCGGGGTGGCCAACTAGTGTACAACCTTTTACTTTTGGTATGTTAGATATATAAACATATAGTAATTGGTAAGGATGATGTTGTTAGGAATTATGGCATCATGTGAGCAAAATCTGTGAAGCTTGAAAATGATGGCATGGATGTAGAAATGAATGGGGAAAATGAGGATAAAGATATAGAACATGATATTACAGATATTGAGGATTAGAGTTAGTTAACCATGTGTATTTAGTTGTGCTTGTAAATATGTACATAAAAGATAGTAATAGCTTTTGACCATTAGATTGGATAAAAATAGCTAAAGTTAACTAGACTTATGGATATTACCTTGTGTAAGACTCGTCATTTTGGTTAACGACTAGGCATATACTTAGCTTAGCAAATATTTTGAAATTTTGACTTTGTTTATATCTGATATAACTACTGCTAATGCTAACTTCGAAGATGTTAATGAAGCTTTATCATTGATTGCAGAATGACTAGATTTCTATTACAATGAATTTTATTTAATTCCATTAAATTTTCATCTCTTTTCTTTTCTTTTTTCGCAAGTTTGAGAGATTTGATAGAGTTGATGGTCATTTAGACATCATTTCACAACTTAATAATTGCAGGTTTGAGAATACCTAGGATATATTAGATTTGCAATAGCATTGCATGAGAATTCTGATATACCCACTCTAGCTAGAGCAAGTCATCATGAGAGACCACTCGGTAGACAAGCCAATGTTCAATAGGCTCTTAGGTAGGGAGCACTTGCTTATCAACAACTATTGCCAAATGAAGAAGTCTCGCAAGCCCCTATGATCGTCCAACTAGCATCAAGTCAACTACAAATCCCATGTACTAAAGAGGGCAAAGATTCATGCAACAGGGTCAATAGCAAGGTGGTGGGGGCAGGAGTTGCTAATGAGATGGTTGAGGGTTGAGCGTTAGAACAGTTTCTATGCTTTCAACTCCCTAAGTTCTAAAGGGACCCAGATGATAGAAAAGCTGAAGAATAGAATGAGAATTTGGAAAACATATTCAAAACCTTGTGCTATCTAGACGAGTAGAAATTCTTGTGTGCCATATTTCTTGTGGGAGGTTTTGCATATAGTTGGTAGAAGATGATAAATCCTAGATGTATAGTAGAGGGAACTCACCAAACTTGGGAAAATTTTACTAGGGAATTCATGGATAAGTATATACTACTAGCAGTCAAACAAGTAAGAGAAAGGGAATTTATTGATTTGATACAGGGAGCGTAATCTATCAATCAGTATAAGGCTACTTTTAGCTACTTAATTTAGTATGCACCCTACATATTAGAAGATATGGATCGATAGACCCACTAATTTGTGCAAGGATTATGAATAAAACTTAGATGGGGCCTTGTCACTTGTGATTTGTTAGGCTTTAATCAGGCAGTAAGTAAAGCACTACAGTTGGAGTTAGAATTGCAAGAATCTAGAAGATCGAAGATAGGAGTCAGAAAGGAAGAAGATACCCTGATAGGTAGAGTAACCCTAGGAGGAAATAGCTAAAATTGTAAATCATAGGTCCTACTTAACGAACACACCAGGTTGGTGGGGTTCCAAATTTAGCTCAAGGAGTAGCACCAAAATAATGTGGATTCTATAGAGGATTTAGCCATGAAGAGCCCGAGTGTTGGAGGAAATAGGGCAAATGTATGGGTTGCAGTAGCAACCAGCACCTTGTGAGAGATTGCCTTAGATGGAAAAACCCAACACATATAGAGAAAGGGAAACATATAATAGGTAGGCATAGAATTAGGCTAGGCTGGGCTAGGGTTTGACTTAAATAAGCCAGGCCTGCTATGCAAATGACGAGCTTAAACCTAGCTTATTATCTATGATAGACTTTTTTTATGGTTAAGCTTAGACTTTTCACTAAACTTTAAAGCCTTAGCCTGATTTGAAAGCCTACCTAAAAGCTTACTTTCCTAAGGTTTCAATTAAATCTAATGACATAAATTTAAATTTTTAATATGTTTAAACTTGTAATAAACCTTGATAAGTAATAATCAAAATAATAGATAACAAATGCATAATTATGAAAGTTCAAATCTAAGTATAAAATAATATATTTTCAACAAAAAGTAATACTAAACAACATAACAGATTCCATAAAAGACTAATTATAGAAATCAAATATAATTAATTATTGAATATTATATCACTATTATTATACTTTTTTATGTGAAAAAGGATAAACAGGCACACTTGTTAAGTTTTGCAAGCTTATAGAAGAGTATAAGTTTAGCCTATTTAGTTAAAAAGGCTACTTTTTTAAGCATTGACCTAGCTTTTTTATTAAGTAGGCTAGGCCTAGAGAGACTATAAGTAGGCTAAGCCATAGGCCCCAAACTAGTAGTCTAACCTATTCCCATCCCTTGTAGTAGGAGCCAATGGGTAACAAAAAGTTTGTGCTCATGCCTATGCCATGACTAGAGAGGATCTTAATGAAGTAGTTGAAGGTACAATTTTTATTTTTGGAATCACAAGTAATGCCCTATATGATCCTGATGCTTCTCATTTTTTTTTTTTAATATCTACAACTTTTCTTGAAAATTTAATATGCAACCCAAAATCATGGCTTACCAAATAAAAGTTCAGACACCCTTAGAAATAGGGTTAATAACAACATCATATATTGAGCTTGCCTAGTTATGATTAGGGATAGTGAACATCTAGCTGATCTCATACAAATACCCATTCAAGAATATGATTTAATACTTAGAATGGATTAACTGCATAAAATTCAGGCACAAGTAAATTGTTACACTTAGCGCATTACTCTCAGAGATAAGATACAAATACCAACACATCATTTCGTCGATAATACTTCCCCTATACCAATTATATCTGCGATAGAGGCCAAAAAGATTTGAAGGAAAAACAAACAAGAATTCTTTGCATGTCTTATTAATAAACCCCAAGACACAACCAAAATCGAAGGAGTAGAAATAGTGGTTGACTACTTAGAGGTATTTTCAAAACAATTGAACTCATTATCCCCTAACAGAGTGATAGAATTTGTTGTTCATACTTTTATGGGAGCCACTTCTTTTACTAAAACTCTCTATTAGGTAACACTTGCAGAACTAAAAGAATTAAAGGATCAACTTTAGAAACTATTGGAGATGAAGTTCATAAGGTCTAGCATTTTTCCTTGGGGAGCCCCAATGTTGTTTGTCAAGAAGAAGGATGGATCCCTGAAGATATACATTGATTACAGGGAGTTGAACAAAATTAGAATGAAAAATAAATACCTTTTACTACATGTAGAAGAATTGTTTGATCTTTTATCGGGATCTACGGTCTTCTCAAAATTAGATTTGAGACAAGGATATTACAAGCTAAAAATAAGAGAAGAAGATGTCCTAAAGATTGCATTCAATTCTCGATATGGTCATTTAGAATTCGTAGTAATGCTGTTCATTCTAATCGAATGCCTTAGTGGCATTTATTGTTTGGTTTAGACCTTTTGACCATATCTAGACTAGCTTGTGGCTATCTTCATTGGTGACATTTTGTTGTACTCAAAGACTAGAGAAGACCATGCAAAACACGTACACATGGATTTCAAAACCCTGAAAGAGCATCAAATGTATGCAAAACTTAGTAAGCACAAATTCTAGAGAGAGAAAAAATAGTATTTCTTGGACATATCATATCTTTGGATGGGATAAAGGCTGATCCCTCTAAGATTGAGGTGATAGTCAACTAAAAGAGACCCAAAAATGTGGTAAACGTTCAGAGCCTTCTCGGTCTTGCTTGCTATTATCAAAGACTTGTACAGGATTTCTCTAAAATAGCTAGCTCATTGACTAAGTTAACTTAGAAAGATCAACCATTTGACTAGAATGAGGAATGTGAAAGAAGTTTCCAAGAATTGAAAAATAGATTGACTTCAACTCTAGTTTTGGCCCTTTCAGAAGGATTATAAGGTTTTGTTGTATATACGGATGCCTCTAAAGAAAGGCTTAGATGTGTACTAATGCAAAAGGGATGAGTTATCACCTATGCTCCCAAAAAACTTAAACCACACAAGGGGAATTGCTAGCTCATGACCTAGAGCTAGTTGCTGTAATTTTTGTATTGACAAAGTGAAGATATTATTTTTATGAGGCATGTTCGAGGTATATACAAACCATAAAAATCTCAAGTATCTCTGATAAAAAGGATTTGAAGGATCGAAAAGGGTGGAAAGCTTAACCTGAGGTATATTATTCTATATGAAATTTATGAAAGAATCGAACCAATATCTTATCGTCGAGTACTACCCTAAGGCTCCACAAAGATGTATGATATTTTTCATGTACCAAAACCGATTCGTATCCCAGATAAAAAAATTTGAGAGCTTAAGAATTGGAGAATTCCTCAAGTAAAGATGTTATGGCACAACCATAATATAGAAAAGGCAACTTAGGAATGAGAAAATCTCATCTGTCAAGAGTATCTTGAACTTTTCCAATGGCCAAGTAAGAATCTGGGGCCTAGACTTTTTTAAGAGAGGGAGGTTTGTAACACCCCTAAAAATCATATAATTGGTGGAATTTTATTTAATATTATTTTTATGAATTTTATTATTTATTTTTGAAAGTTGGGGATCAAAATATAAATAGAAAAAAATTCAATTGCAAGAATCTTGAAAGTTTTGAGGGCTAAAATGGCATTATTTAGGGTCAACTGGGCCAATTTAAGGCACTAACAAAGTTGAGGGTTAATTGCAAGATGATTAATTTTTTGGTGCAAATAGAAATAAAGTTGTGGGGTCAATTGATGATTTCTAAAAGTTGCCTTCAAGTACAATTCTCCCCACCCCCTCTTCATTTTTCTTCATTCTTTCCTTGAGCATCGATCTTTCTCCTCTTTGACGCCTTTTCCGGCAATGGCCAATTTTTGAAAACCAACTCGACTAAAAGCTTCTCCTCATTATCAAGATCACATTGATACCACATGCACTCCACTTTGGTCACGCGAACCACCATGAATTTGAGGCTAAAGGTTGGGCTGCAGTGGCGAGTGATGGGCATGGTGTTTTCGGTAGTTGGAGCTCAAGATTTGTAGTAGGTTTGGAAGCTCTCAGCCTAAAGAGAGTAGTTAGGTACCCTTAATTTTTGATTTCACACACTGAGTAGTAGCACTGAGTAATTGGAGGTGCAATTGATGCTTAATTTGACAGCGAATTGAAAAATTAACTTAGACATTGGACTTGTGAGGTTGAGATGCATCTGACATTGGTGGCGGTGAACAACTCTAGCAATAGTTCATGGTGGCAGCACAGCAGTGACTTTGAGCTAATTTTCTCACCTCATCAAAATGGTCACACATGTGGTGTCGGTTTGTGAAGATTGAGCTTCGATAATATGACCTTGGGTAAATAGTTAGAATTAGAATTAAATATCTTGTATTGTTATTATTCTTACTAATTTTGTGTAATGATATGACATGATATGGAAAGATATGATATAGGACCAGGAATTGAAACATGCATGGATATTTATATAGGCCTAGTGGACCCAAATTTGTATTATTTTATGTAAATCTTGGTTAATTAATTTAACTAGGTGATACAATCCCTAATTTATGTAATTGAGCCCTAAGTGACAAATTGGCATATTACTAATAGTTGGAGCATATAATTGACTTTGTGTAATGTTGTAAAGATAATTATGAAATAGGAATATGATTTTATTCCTTTGTTGGAGCAAATATAACCCTTGTACTGATGATATTCACAACGTAAATGGCATGTTGCTTCTCGATAATATCAAAACCCTAAGAATACAATATTAATTGTGTAACAATTGAATATGAACTATTATTCATTTAATTATGATTAAAGGGTCAAAATGAGTGTTTTGACGATAAGTTCATTATTTTGGCTAGGTAATGAGGAGTTGAATTCTATAGAACAATAGACTGAGATAGCATTTTTGTGGTTGTTAAGGTGAGGGTCTAACCTATCTATTATTTGTTCCATATAACATGTGAGGATCTAACCTATCTGTTCTTCTGGGAAATTCATTATTTTTGTTTTTGTGCCTATTTAGTGGTATTTGATCATGCTCATTCTGGTGCCTAAAACTTTTATTGTCCTATTTGAAATTGCCCAATATAACCCATAGCCTTATTGACTTCCCTTTATTTCACTAAATTTGGGTCTTGTTGACCAAATTGTGTTTCTCACTCCTAATTGAATCATTCTGCGTGTCATTGTTTGGCCTTGTCAGTATAATTGAATCGTTCTGTATATCACCTGTTTGGCCTTGTTGGCATATCTGAATTATTTTGTAATTCTGTGTATTATCTGTTTAGCCTTGCTGGCATTTGTTTTTCCTTTGTTCTATCATATATGAGAATAATTTATGGGATGTTAATCCTTGCTATGTGCATAGAATAAGCTCTATGCCTGGAACTCTCAGAATAATGAGACATTAATCCCTACTAAGTGCATAAGATAAGCCATTTTCCTGAACTCTTGGATAAATTATAGGATGTTAATCCCTGCTGTGTGCATAGGATAAGCTATTATGCCCAACAGAAAAAGAAGGAGAATCTATTGTGCATATTATGCTTTGGGTTTGTTTGATTCTGTTTGCACTCTGTTCAAGAAGCCATAAGGATGGAGACGTTTTGCTGAATTTTGATATTAGTTGTGTTTTGGTTTTTTTGAGTTCCTAATTCTATAGTCTTGTTAGTTGATAATCTGTTGAACTACTACTTCTTTATCCTTATTATCTCCCAGGCGGGATTAAGTGAAGAATGAGGGCTTATAGCTTGGCCTGAAGGAACCATTTTGTAATTGTTTAGGTGTTTTGTTCATACATACATATATATATATATATATATATATATGTAAACTACTCCCAGTTGTAATTCCATTTGTAATTGGGACATGAGATTGTTGGTATGTTTGAAGGTTATTTGGGAAACTTTTGGCATGCTGTTTCTTTTGGAGATTTGTTGAAACTTTTGGACATCTCGGTTGTCTTTTATGCTATGGTTTAAGTTTGAATTGATGGCATCTCAATTTAGAGGTTATCCTGAGTGGGGTACTACATGTGTAATTTTTAAGTTTTTAAAGGCAAAAAGGCAAGCCTAAGAATCCTATGTTAGAGTAATGCAATTACATCATTCGATAAATTAAACTGTCTAATAGTAACTATTTACGATCGTCAAAGAGTATTAATTAAGAACAAACAACCATTCTAACTAAAGTAACATAAAGAAATTCCTATTTGCTATGCTGACATCTATGCATATATGGATGGGACTGGAAACCATAACCTCTTGCAAGTTATAAAGTCTTGAAGTAGCCTCACTTCTATGTTATAACTTACTCAAAACCTTATTAATTAGCAACACAAGCCATGAATATTTATTTACACCTACGTAAAGACCATTTTAATAAAATTGAAGGCTTAAAGCAAAACTTAAAGACAAGGTTTTTAATAAAAAAAATTAATTTTCTAATACACATATCTTTTTAGTAATTATTTCATATTTTATAGAAAAAATTTCTTGTATGTAACATTATTATCTAAATTTTATTCTCTTAAATTTTTTGATATACAAAATTATTAATTATACATTTATAATTAATTTGACCTAATATTTTTTTTTTTAATTGATCACTTAGTAAATCCATTTTATCTTTCTTGAGACGTTGATAGATTTTATTAATTTTAATTTTTAAAAACTTATTTTGGAAAAAAAATTAAGAAATAAAGCCTTGATTTATAGTAAAAGAGAAATAACACTAATATTATTTAGTGATTAGTATTGAAAAACAATGAATGAGATAGGGTTTTGATAAGTAAAAGAATAAGATTTAAGACGATAATTGAGATTTAGGAGAATCAAAAGTAATAATTTAAATTTATATTTTTAATTAATTATTATTTGTAAGTTTAACTAATAAGGTTAGGCCTATATTGTTTGAAAAAGAAAATATATACATAAGGCTTCTAAACTAAATACCTAATTTTTTAGGTCCATGTTGTAAAAAAATGAAAAAAAATATGCTTATATTTTTATCTTTGAGGCCTAAAATATAAAATAAAATACATATAGGAAGCTTCCAAAATTTGGAGGCATAAGGCGTTCGCCTTTTTTAGCTAAAGGTATAGCCACCCCTAACCTATGTATGGCAAGCTGCCTAATTATATGTTCAAATATTAAATAAAAAATGTTATGTGTTAGGATCAAATTACATTGATTTTGGTGATGATTCAGACTTCAGATGAACCTATAGAACCCAAAACTCTTGTAATTTCTACAGTGCAACATTGTTAACAACTATCATAGTACTAATGGACATAACATAAATAAAATATGGATAAAATTTATTGAAGGGCATTGTGAATTTGAATATACTATGATTTGTATGGAAGCTAGATATTGTTGTGAATAATTATGTGATATGTGTTCAAATATAGAAATAAAATTTCAACATCATCATAAATAATATTGTAGAATTAAAACACACAAAATAATAAATCAAACCACATAAACACTGAAGAAAATGAGCTGGATCAATGGAGAGTCGCGACAATTGTTGCTATTTTAAAGCCATATTGCCTCCCTTTGTGCAGGTACTAGTAGCTGATCATGACTGTAAGATAAAAACCTATTAACTCTCAACGGCATCTTATATCATGTGCACGACCACGATGAGACTCAGAACTGTCTATAGTCACGTTGCCAAAACACAAAGTCTTGTGGGGATAATGTATAAACTTACAAACTTCTCACATATGAAAATGACTAATAGATGGCCCCTTGATATAGTAAAATAATTTGACCGTTAAAAGAAATAATGGCCAATAATAAAATCTCATAAAATTGATCATAAACTTAATAATAATTGGCCATATAAGAGGTAAATTAAGATGGTCAAATTATAATAAATACATATAAATCATGACATAATGAAAATAATAATGAGGCCATAAAATTCAATAAGTGTAGGAAATTAAAATTGAATAATTAAGAAATTTTAAAGCTTAATTTCCAACAATTGCCCACAAGGTTTAAAATTTTTGAAATCAATATATTAAAAAAATATGATGGCAACCTATACCATGCAATCAGTGCATGTGCCTTCCGAGCTCGAACATACACTTAGTGTTGGCCATATCCGTTTGAGGGAGTTGTAATGGACTAAACTTTGAATTAGGTCCCTTGAATCAAACTTCAATTACCACACACATGATATTGACTTTAAGACATGGTTATAGTGGGTTAATGTGTTAATGGCCCTATGCTCAATCTTGATTCTAGTGAGGTCTCTCGGGTTAACCCAAACCTTAGCTACGGCCCATGGCCCATGGCAACTCTCACTTAGGTAAGCCCTCTAAAGGTATGTGTGAACCATACCTCGTAGAAATCCTGCTTTGACCTCGTTAAGATTCAAAGCCTAACCTAACATCACATTATTATAGCACTTTACCTTAGAGATGGAAAGGAGGTATCTCATGTATACACTCCTTAAAATTAGTGCTATATATGAGTCATGTAGTACGAGTTGTTCTTACCAATTGAACCTTTTTTATGGGTTCTCCAATCACAAAAGGTGGGTTACTCTCAAGGGTGATTCCCTTATGGGCTTAGCCCATCTCACTCGATGATTAAGGACCTAGCCTCTATGCCAGTCCTTCACGGCAATTTTTCAATCTCATGAATGTAGTATCACATGCCTCTTTTTGTATTATTATTATTATTTTTTCTTCTTGTCACTCCTCACCTCATGCATGTGCACTTGCTTTACAAAACAATTCTTCACAAATAATATATGATTAGATTGAATAAATCAAAATATCACCACAAATTCTTTAGATCTTTTGAAATCCAAATTTTTTAATAGGATTACATTGTTTTGTATGAGAAATATTACTCACTAACTGAAATTACAAATTAATTGCTACAATAATGTCATTATAAGGTACAAGTACAGGCACAATATATTTGGATACAGCAAATGGTGAATTTGATTCTCCTTACTAGCCAAATTATGACTTGCTCATCATTAGTGTATATATACGCACACATAAATACCGTCATCATCATTCACACTCATTTAATTTTCCTTTTAACATACGGAGAGATTAATGAGGTTATAAAATTCCATTCATTTGTGTAAATTATCATTTCATAAGTTATACAACTAATAATGTAATTTTAATTAGTATAATTATGTATAATTTGCATATAATCAATTACCTAATGATGACCTTTATTTAACATAATAAATTTTATGTTTGTCTTACCAAACTTATAAGGTCAAACTAACTGTTATGGAGTTAAATAATCCATAAACCTCTATCTTGAGACTATTGGCATTTCAGGCAAGCACTATGTATTTTATATGAGTTCGCTTGCTTCGAATGATGTGATTAGAAATTATACATAAGTAAATAGATACATTTTAGGCCTATTAGGATAAAATATCTTAATTTTATGTTTGGTTAGTAAGATTAATATATAAATAAATTAAAATATAATATATAAATTTATTATTATATCCTTTATACTTTTTAATAAGTTTTTCACAATTTCCTCATTCTTCCCCATTCTTAAGAACAAAGTTTAATAGAAAATAAGATAGAAAAATAGGGCCTATTTGATTTTTATAATTCTAATTACTCCAAATCAAACATTTCCCCCTTGATCCATTTTTCAAAAGCAACAATAAATAATATTTGGCCTAAAATTTATCAAAAACTTTTATCAATTAAAATAAACATTAAAAAAAATTTAATTAAATATATATCGCACCTAACCAAACCAAACAAACAAGCCCTGTATATATAAACTGCATCATCTTCTGATCTTCTCTCAGGCTAACTGATCCCGCGTGGCATGCATTAAGTATTCTTCCGATTTCTTTCTTTCCTTTTCGTTTCCTTACTAAATTCATACACACAGACACTAGCGCAACTTATTAAAATAGCCACCTCTGGAGTGGTATTAACAAAAAAATAAGCCAATAACTTTTTAATTTAGTGGATCAAAAATTATAGAATGCAAAAAATTATTAATCAATTAACAAATACGCACACCAAACTTTAAAATATATAGACTTCCGCAAATTTTAAGGCATATATAATATAGTTCTTACAAACATTAAACGGGGAGATATTAAAAAGTTAGACAATAAATATTGCCAATTAACTTGTGCCAAAAGATAATTAATATATATATATATATATATATATATATATCCGGTTATGCTACAATGAGGCAATTATTTAATAAGCACTAAAATTCTAAACCACTTAAAGTTATTTATCAGTATATAGTAATAAATAAAATCATACTAGAGAGTTGAAAATATTTGTCAACATTGCATCATAATCCTCAAAAATCCTTATTCACACCAGTTATTTATTTTATTTTAAATTTATTTCTTTAATAAGTTTGATATAAAATTCTCCTTATCATTTTCTAAATTAAAAATACTAAACACTTGGATTCATATTGTAGATAAACGAATAAATTACTGTAGTGCAGGATTGTAGAGGACATAACATGTCACTTGCTTTAATTAATCGAATGCATGCTCACCAACAATCATGATTCCACCCTTCTTATAGTACTTCAAGAAAATGATACCCACTTTTCCACCACGACACAAAGTTGTCACACGCCCCAGAGGATTTGGCCGGGACATATATGTTTGTTTGAAATGCATTCCCTCGATCAACAAATTCACACAAATCATTGACAATTAATTTCTTTCCTTATTTATTTATTTATATCACACAATCATAATATCATGGCTTTAGATTGTTGTGGATAATTGTACGATTTGTGTTCAAATATAGAAATAAGATTTTAACTTCACCATAAATAATATTGTAAAATTAAAACAAACAAAATAATAAATCAAATGAAGAAAACAAGTTGAATTAATAGAGACTCATAATACTTATTGATGTCCTAAAGCCATATTGCCTCCCTTCGTGCTGATACTAGCGGCTGATCATGACTTTAAGATAAAACCCATTAGCTCTCAGTGGCGTCTCATCCTATGTGTATGATCACGAAAAAACTAAAAACCGTCCATAGTCATTGCCAAAACACAAAATCTCATAGGGATAATGTATAAACTTACCAAATTCTCACATATAAAAATGACTAATAGATGGCCCCTTTATATGGAAAAATAATTTGACCGTTAAAAAAAATAATAGCCAATAATAAAATCTCATAAAATTGATCATAAACTCCATAATAATTGGCCATATAATGAGGAAAATTAAGATGGTCAAATTATAATAAATACATATAAATCATGACATAATGAAAATAATAAAGATGCCATAAAATTCAGTAAGTGTTGGAAACTAAAATTGAATAATTAAAAAATTTTAAAGCTTAATTTCCAACAGATATCTGTAAACGGACAAATGCATTTGAAGAGAAGGCTGCAGCATATAGAATTTTGAAAGTCTATATATGAATAAGAGTTGAAGATCAATTCGAGTGCAATATATATGCCAGCTTGAGAAAAGATTAATCAAATCGAAGCTAAGCGCAAAAATTCTTGTTCTACACTAAGCAAATTGTGATGTTTGGGTTCCTCAGTAGTTGGACAATACTGTCCGCTTATTGAAATGCAGCTTCCGTACTTGGCAAAATTTTGACCATGGAAATCAGTGAACCACCCTTGGCGCTATGTTTTCTAACTTTACTGAAACTTAACATGATTTAGAGGTGTTTAGTTACGTTTATTTTAAATGCTTTATAAGTTTTATATTTTATAAGATATTTTTTTAGATCTTCCTTTTAAAATAAGTTGTTAAAAGTATTTGAATAAAATAAGATTTTGAAGCTTATAAGATATTAATAATGATAATTTTATAATTAAAATGATTAAAAATAAAAGAGTTTGTTAAAATCTTCAAAATAAGTTATAATCTCCTTACTTTTTTTAAAAGAATTTATAAGTTTTTAACATTTTATTCTAGGATCTTATAAGTTCTTTTTTAAAAAAAATTACCAAATATTTTTTATAAACTTATAAGCTCTTAAATATTTTATAAGATATTTTGAGAAGCTTATAAGCTCGCCCAAACACCCTCATAATCTTCATCAAACTAGAGGGTGTTAGGCGAGTTTATATATTTTTTAAAATATTTTATGAGATATTGCAAAATTATAATATTAACAATCTTGACACACGCTATACATATGTTAAAATTTTTATAGTATGAAATAAATAAAAACTATTTATTTATTTTCTCATATATAATGCAATAAGTTTGTTTTACTAATGTCAAAATATTTATTTAAATTTTTGCATGAATAAAAACAAAAATAATAGTAGATGGTAATATTGGGGGTATAGTAAATAGTAGTATCGTATAAGTTGTAGTTATTAGAAAAAAATTAAAAAATTAAAAAAAACAAAATGATAAGATCATTTTATCATTTTGGCCAATCACTTGAAAACACAACAAGAGGCTTGATGCTTAATTTATTGATAGTCTGTATTATAAAGCTTTTGGTGAGGTTTTACAAAAAATCTTATAATCTTTCAAAATAAAATGATCTTATAAATTTTTTAGAAAAAAAAAATGTTCTTAACTTATTTTTAAGATCTCAACTAACTCTTATAATTTTAACTATGTTAGTTACAACTAGTCATTGTTGATATTTTATAAACTCTAAATTTTTAAATTATTCAAATATTTCAACAGTTTTTTTTTAAATAAGATTTAAAATCTTATATATATACTTCGAAAACATCTTATAAGATATTGAAAACCTTGATGATTTACATTGCTTTGATTATGGCAAAATTACATTCCTAAAATTATATGCCGAGAGCATGCAATTAAACTATGAACATCTTTTCGTATTATCTTCTGAAATCTTTCTGTGTGCTGGAATTTACTTTCTAGAATTAACTAATCTCTTGAATATTCTAGCCTGATTCATATTATTATGATTTAGGAAAGAAATCATTCTTGATGTACTTATTGATATATTTGCAATTTACGATACTAATGCACGTTCACCATAATATGTTATTTCTCTATTTGATTCCAACAGCCACTTACCTAATTAAGATTTATAGCCATCAGATATGAGATTATAAATAAAAAAATATGCAACAACAATTAATAGTGAGTTACTAAGTTGGGAAAAAGATCTTAAGAATGTTTTGAGGAGTTCTGTAATACTCCCATTCACATTGTGCTTAAATGTTTGCTAATTCCTTACTTTATTTGTGTTTTTGAGGGATCTTGTGATGAAGAAGGTCAAGGAGAGCTTGCCTTTGATGGACATTAAGCAAATGAGGGCAAGACAATTTGTGTTTTGAGTAACCTAGTAGTGAAAAGGGAGGAGAGTTGTACTTGCTCTCGAGGGACCCTATGAAGGGAACAAACATGGTGCTTAATTGCCCTAAGGACCTCTGGATTAAAAAACTAGTAGAGCAGTGTTGTCTAGAATCTTTTATACTAGGTTCCAATCTGGAAGGAGAGTTAAGAGCTTGTTGTACGTAGTGGCAACAATTTGTGCATTAGTCCGTGGAGGTTGTGCAAGTGAAACTAGCATATTTTTCCCCACTTCTGTTTTTAAAGCAACTAGTTTTGCAGTACTCTAGAATCTACCTTATCTCATCTGGGATTCTGATTTAGCTATTTGTGAAGTGTTGGTTTTTACTCTGCTAGGGTGTTTCTAATCCTTAATTCTCATTCTGTCAAATTATTGTACTTAACTATAAAGTATTCTTATATCTTAATTGATTTGACAAGTTCAAAATTCTAAGTGAAAGCTCAGGTAGAGCAGTAAGACTGCAACTCTCCATAAATTCCAATGTTCATTTACTTATGTTTTTACTACTTTAATTACCACTAGTCTAACTAGTTGTTTAATTGGTATTTACAAATTCTAGCTAGTGACTAAAATTATTTTTTTCAAAAGACTTAAAGCATTTTGAAGACTAAAAAAGTCTTTTAAGTGGTAAACTTCTACCACATTAAAATCCCTCCAGCTTAATTCGCCCTCCTCCCAGGCTTATAATAATTCCCAAAGTTCATAATTATTTTAAATACATTTAGCAAAGCACCCTCTAATTCTTTTAAGTGATCAAATAGGAAATCATTTTTCAACCCAAACATATGGTTATGTTTTAGAAACTAAAATTTGTGCAAGTTGCTGAAATTTTTTTTCTGGAAGGTCTATTCACCTTTCTGTAGACAAGGATTGTAAAATAAGCTGAACTAATATATGATTTTAGTCGATCCATAAACTTGAGCAAGGATTAACTAGAGGTCGAGCTAAGATTTGAGTTTAACTGAAGGTTTTGAAAGCTGGCTACCAAAATCTTTATATATATATAATTGAACTTTAGTAGTAATAGTGGTCAAAAGTTAATAATATTATTAAATTCATTTACAACAAAATTGAGATTTTGTAACACCCCAATTTTGGATTTGTAAATCTAAGTTGATCAAAATTAAATTAATTAAAGTTCAGGTAGAAATATTAGGAATTGGAGGATTTAATTGTAAATAAGGAAAGGACTTGATTGTTTAAAATTGTAAAGTTTAGGAGGCCAATGTGAGAGAAATAAAAGTTTAAGGACTTCAGAATAAATCAGTTTGGACCTAATTGCCCAGAAAAGGGAACATTAGGGGTCAATGTGCAAGAATTAAAAGTTGAAGGACTCAATTGAAAGCTAGGGGCTAAACTGAAGGCGGTTAAAAAGTCTAGGGGCCTAATTGAAGATGGCCAAAAGATTTGGGGGCTAGTTTGAAAGGAGCTAAAAAATAATTATATATATACACTTGAGGACAAGAATTGTTTAAATTCACAAAAATTACCCAACTCCTACCCTGATGGTGAATCACCGGAATATGACCACAAAACCAAAAACTAACATCATGTTAGCATCCTCTAAGCTCAATGAGCAAAACCATATAAGAAACACCAAGAAACAACCATGAAAATAGTAAAAAAAAAATGAGGCTGACGGTGATGGGTGGTGGGCGTGGTGGTTTTTCATCTTTCGATGATAGGTTACAAGTGGGTTGGTGTGGATCTTGGTCAGAATAACATGGGTAAGCTCACGGTGGTGTCAATTTTGAGTTTCGACAACTGGAGGCAAAGAAATTGAAGTGCGTGGTGGACAACGACGAGGTTAGGGTTGCAAGGTGGTTTTTAGCTTAATTAGAGGACAAACGGTAGCCAATCAAGGAATTGTTTGGGGTGTTTTGCTCACCTCAACAAGATGCACTAATTGGTAGTGGCGGCGGTCTCCATCTTTGATGATGGTGTGTGGCAACTGGTGGTGATACGTAATGGTGGTGTTTGAATAGTTTAAGTAGAAATGAATTTCAAACTCGTCTACGCTATTCCCAACTTGAGATTGGATCTCAATTCGATCTAATTTTGGTAAGTTTCATATAAAATATTAATTCAGTTAATTTTTATAATTTCGATCAAATGTTCGTCATATTGGGAGTATCAAATTATAATTTGATTCGAGCTAATAACATAATATTGTAAGTATTAAGTTAAGAATTAATTATATGATATAAGCTTAGTAAGTTAAGAAATATTGATTCAAATCTATGTTCCTGGATTTGATAATATGACCTATTATTCTATCAAGAGAGATTGAGTTTAAACTAAAAGATCACGTTATGCAAATATTAGAATGATGATGAATTATCCAACTTGGGCCAAATCAAATCATAGAACCCAACTGGTTTAGGAACCTAAACCCTCATCGTGTATTGTAAAATAAGCAAAGTGATAGATGGAGCCTGTTGGGGGTAGTTCGAGGATTGAGTTGGTCTGAGCAAGTAAAACTATTAAGATAGCTAAGATATTAAGACGATAAAGTGGGAATGATTGGGTTCAAGTGAGTAAAGTCTTGTAATACTAAAATGGCATGTGGTTGAAAGATTAAAGCCATTTGAGATAAGATATAATTAAACTTGAGCATCAGAATAACCTTAAGTCTAATGAAGATATTGGTTATCTTTATAGTTAAGACTCGAAGGATTGATAAAATGATAACTTGAGTTTGATAAAGGTGCTAACTACAATTATAATTAAGATTCAGAGGGTTGACAGTATGATAACTCAAGTTATCTTATGACAATTCTTGATTTGACTACGAAGTCAGGGCTTGAGTGTTAATACAACTAGGAATTCCTCTATATTTGCCAAGTGAGTTTATATTAGCTTCATTGCTGGGGAAAAGAACATATATAATCGCTATTATGTTCTTATGGTTTAATTCTAATTGTGTTGAGAGTCAATCATCATTACTTGTTTGTCCTACGATATCTATTGATTCTTGTGTTAGAATTGACAACCTATTTGAGATGTTACACTACTTTTGATTTATGAGTTATTATTAAACAACTCTCGTGTGAATCTTCATCTTCTACATATATGCTGATAAATTTATCACTATTGTTCGATCCTATCTTGGTTGTAAATATTCGCTTGCCTATAATATATTTATTTTTTATTCTTGCAATATTCTTGATAGTTCATTATGTCTTCTTCTGGGTAATTCTTGAACTATACCTTTTTAAGACTCTTACATGTCTAAAATTGTTGAGTTTCGGGTGTGTACACGAGTTTGATAAATTGAACTGTTTGTGAAAATAATACTCCACGTTGCCCTTTCTCACTAAGCAATTGGAATTAATTTATTGGATCAATTTTTTACGACCTTATTAAAGATATTTGGTAAACTTGGAATTGAAGGAAGAGTTATGCTACATTCACGCTTGACAGTATGGATACCCATAGGAATACTAATTACATATAAAGTCAATAATTTGAATATCAATTGGGAAAAAGATGTATGCAAAGGGTGTAACCTATTGGGAATTAGTGTAAGTAACCCCTACTAAAACCAAGATCTCTAGACGATTGAAGACAAATGGGAGATAGACCAAAGGTACAAAGTTATTATTTCACTTATAGAACATACCAAATTGTTGTAGTTGGCTACGCCTTCACCAAAGATTTAATTACAAGAAAAGTATTATAATTATGCCAAGAAAACCTAAATTTTGTAAGTAGAATTATTCCCTTAAGACTATATAACTGATTGCTTTGGATTACTTCCCTAAAACAAGATCTCTCCTATAACCTAATGGAACTTTCTAGAAGAATAAGGGTCATAGTGTATTATCTGAGTATAGGTACTCGAACCAAACGAACAAAAAGAATGAAGTTATATACCCCAAGTTGCAGGTGTGAGGTTCTATTTGGAATTTGGACAATTAGAGACACATGATTCTTTGAGAAAGATAGAACGTGGTCATATCAAAGAAGGGGCCATAGTAAGCTGAAGTAGTTTGAGGAATATGTCAAGCATAAAGGTTTGTTAGGCTCTGATAATCCAACTAAATATTTTCTTCCTAAGATCATAGATCTCTTGATTGAGATACTAAAAAGGGCGAATCTTTCCACAAGTGAAGGTGTAGTAAACTTCAAGAATTAAAGAGATGAACTAATCCTGGTACTAGTTTTATCCTTCCTTGAGAAAATATTAGATATGCTTATGCCCTAAAATGAATATAGGTTCATGGGGGAAATGATCTCTCATACCATAGAAAAACCCCGAGATATTGGAATAAATAAGTCTGCTGGACATGAATATGGAAAACAACACCAAACATATGATAAAGTGAACGACTTAAGCAAGCATAGATAGATGAAGGAAATGACAAGAAACTTAAGATAGAGAAACATCTGGCCACCTCTGTTTGATTGAGGGTGATTTCTGTCCATACATTCCATCTTGAAATTAGAACCTAAACATTATTTAACACACTAGATGGCAAAACCTAAAATTTGGAAAGAATGAGAGTGACTGCATCAATCTTGTACCTAGGTAATGATATGTCTTAATGCTATTAGAAATTTTCATGGAGGTTAAAGGAATCTAGGGACTAGATTATTCCTTTAAGGTGGAGAGAGTTGTAACACCCCAGTTTTTGAATTTGTAAATCTAAGTTGATCAAAATTAAATTAATTAAAGTTTAGGTAGAAATATTAGGAATTGGAGGATTTAATTGTAAATAAGAAAGGGACTTGATTGTTTAAAATTATATAGTTTAGGGGGTCAATGTGAGAAAAATAAAAGTTTAAGGACTCCAGAATAAATTGATTTGGACCCATTTATCTAGAAATAGGAATATTAGGGGTCAATGTGCAAGAAATAAAGTTGAAGGACTCAATTGAAGGCTAGAGGCTAGCTGAAGGTGATTAAAAAATCTAGGGGCCTAATTGAAGGCAATCAAAAGATTTGGGAGCTAGTTTGAAAGGAGTTGAAAAATAATTTTATATATACACACTTGAAGACAAGAATTGTTTAAACTCACAAAAATTACCCAACTCCTACCCTGATAGCAAATCACTAGAATATGACCACAAAACCTCAAACTAACACTGTAATTAGTGTCCTCCGAACTCAGTGAGCAAAACCATATAAGAAATATTGAGAAACAACTAGGAAAATAGTGGGAAAAGGAGGCCGACGGCAATGGGCGATGGGTGTGGTGGTTTTTCATCTTCTGGCAACGGGTTGTAGGTGGGTTTTGATCGAAATATCATGGGTAAGCTCATAGTGGTGTCAATTTTGGATTTTGATTGCTGGGGGCAGAGGAATTGAAGTGGTTGGTAAATGGCAAATGATGGCCAATCGAGGAATTTTTTAGGGGGTTTTGCTTGTCTCGACGAGACACATCAATTAGTGGTGGTGATCTCCATCTCAAGCAACAGCGCATAGTGATCCCACGGTGGTGCGTGGCAGCTGGTGATGGCCATGATGGTGATGTTTGAATAGTTTAAGCAAAATTGAATTCCATACTCATTTGTGCTATTCCCAGCTTGAGATTAGATCTTGATTTGATCTAATTTTGGTAAATTTCATATCAAATATTAATTTGATTGATTTTTAAAATTTCGAACAAATGTTCATCAAATTTGAGAGTATCAAATTGTAATTTGATTTGAGCTAATAACATAATATTGTTAGTGTTAAGTTAATAATTAATTATATGTCAGAGCTTAGTAAGTTAAGAAATATCGATTCAAGTCTATGTCCTTGGATTTAATAATATGAAATGTTACTTTATAAAGAGGGATGGAGTTTAAATTAAAAGATTACATTATACAAATATTAGAACAAGGATGACAAATGAGCCTAGGCCAGATCGATTCATAGAACCAACTGGTTTGGGAACCTAGACCTTCATCATGTATTGTAAAATAAGCAAAGTGATAGATAGAGCCTGTTGGGGGTAGTTTGAGGATCGAGTTGGCTTGAGCAAGTAAAACTGTTCAGATATTTAAGATATTAAGACAATAAAGTGGGAATGATTGGGCTTAAGTAAGTAAAGTCTTGTAATACTAAAGTGTCATGTGGTTGAAAGATTAAAGCCATTTGAGATAAGATATAATTAAACTTGAGCGTTTCTGATGAAGATATTAGTTATTTTTATAGTTAAGACCCAGAGGATTGATAAAATGAAAACTTGAGTTTGATAAAGATGTTAACTATAATTATAATTAAGATTCAGAAGGTTGATAGTATGATAATTTGAGTTATCTTATGACAGTTCTTGATTCATCCAAAAAGTCAAGGCTTGAGTGTTTGTACAACTAGGAATTCTTCCGCATTTGCCAGGTGAGTTTATATTAGTTTTCATTGCTAGGGAAAAAACATATATAATTACAATTTATGTACTTATGGTTTAATTCTGATTGTCTTGAGAGTCGATCATTATTTCTTGTTTGTCCTGTAATATCCATCGATTCTTATATTAGAATTGACAATCTATTTGAGATGTTTCGCTGCTTTCGATTCTTAAGTTGTTATTGAAAAATCTTGTGTGAATCTTCATCTTACATATATATATATATATATATATATATATTTTGATAAATTAATCACTATTGTTTGATCCAGTCTTGGTTGTAAATATTCGCTTGCCCATGATATACCTTCCTGAAACTTTTACCTATCTAAAATTGTTGAGTTGTGGGTATGCCCACGAGTTTGATAAATTAAACTGTTTGTGAAAATAGTACTCCACATCGGCCCTTCTCATTGAGCACTTTTGTTAATGTTGATTTATAGCACTAGTGGGAAATTAGCGAATTGAGGAAGTTGAAAATGATTTTGAAATATCGCCATATTGTTTTGGAAGCCAGCCTGGTGCTGAATTTGTTTGTAGGTTAGTTAACATGGCAAAGGATATATTATTTGAAATGTTGTTGGGCATACTATATGACAAATATGAATATGTTTGATATTCTTGGGAATAGGCCCTAGGATCAGTTACGAAAGACAGCTGGACGGGGTGGACTGCGGTGACAGATCTTTCGATTGATAGCCATACACGATGTACACAAACCATTCTTATAGCCGACTGGAGGTAGCTGTCTATGAATTGATAAGGCATGCAGCTAGCCATGCCTAATGTTTGATTGTTTGTTCGAGCCGATCGCTCAAAAATTGGAAAAATAAGGATTTTCATGCTCTCGAAAGTGAAGTGATAAGATAAGTGAACCACTAATAGCTTTTACTTGAAAATATTTGCTAAATTGTTATTAGTTAATTTCTCCATGTGATATTTAAGCTTTGAAGCTCGATTATCAGTGAACTTTTATCACTAGTATGGGATGGTAGTAAGATGGACCACCTATAATTTTGATTGAGAGCTTCTCTCACAACTTTGGTCCTTTTTACTGCCTCTATATGTCTCTTGTATGATAGTTGAGAAATTATCATTTTGTTATTACTACTAAACTATCTCACTAAGTCATTCGAACTTACATTATTTTGTTATTATTTTCTATTCTTTGTCCAATTGAGAATGAGTGACAAAGACAAACTAATCCAGGTGATACATAAGATAATGATGGTGATAGAAGTGCTAAGTATGATTTGCGATGTCTTAGTTCCTAGTTGTACCTTTATTGGAGATTTGTTATAGAAAATTAAATACTTTGAATTTTTTATAAATGTATTTTTTATTATTCAGAACACTTGTGGTACAATTTGAGTAGTGCCTTGGATGGAGCAAGCACCTCCCAATCGTAGCATTATAGATTTATTGATAATTTTCTGCATATTAATGTTAAAAACAAAATATTTAGTGAAATAAAATACCAACAGCTACTACTATTAATGATTATTACATATTACAGTAAAACAAAAATCGAGTAGAATTTAGTTAATATAATTGAGAACAAATAGCAATGATGATAATGATGATCAAAGAACAGGAAAACAAATCATAATACATCCAAAATAATTAAGCAAACTTAAATTGCGGATAATATGGCTGATGATATTTAATTAATTAGTTATTGCGGATGGGCGGCCTATAGAGATCACAACATTGATGCCGCTCGAATAAATTTTGTACGTGCCTAAGCTCAACGCTAGGTGGACTGGAATTGTAAGCATAAATGAATCGAGTTGGACTCAAATATAATAAATTCAAACTTGACTCGTTGAATAGACGAAAACTCAAATTAGACTTTATAGTGAACTTTATCAAGCTTTACTCGATAAAGCTTGTCAGAAGTTAATAGAAGAACTTGATTCATGTAAGTTCGAACGAACTCGAGCTCGCATATGTTTGGATTAGTTCGAGCTCATTTAAACTTAAAATAAAATTTATAATTATAAATTTTTCAAAAGAATTTGTTATTTTTTTAAAAGTAACAAAATATTATTATTATTATTATTATTGTTGTTGTTGTTGTTGTTGTTGTTGTTGTTGTTGTTGTTGTTGTTGTTTACTTATCTTTATGGACCTTATTATACATAACTACATACATAAAATATAAAAAAGCTTGTGTAGATACACGAGCTTTTTGATTAGAATATTATTGAACTCAATTCAACTTATTTAACTAATGAGTTCAAACTATTTGTGAATGATCTCATCTCATTTGCACCCCTAACTAGAACTAACAAGAGCCAAAGTAGACAATGTGGCCAATTAAGGATTTTTTGTTCAAGACTAGTGACAATGATCTTTAACAAGACCAAGATATGGAAGAATGCGTGGAAAATTTAGGATGAAATCATTCTGATCTATGTGGCTAGTGATAAGAGGGTGTTTGGATGAGCTTACTAGCTTTTCAAAATATTTTATAAGATGTTTGAAAGTTTATAAAATGAAAAAAAGTGTTTGGTATTTTTTTTTTCAAAGATCGTATAAGCTTCTAAAAAAGGATGCTAGAAGCTTATAAGTTTTTTTTAAACAATAACATATTCCTAACTTATTTTGAAGATTTTAATAAGTTAGCTTAATTTTGATTATATTAATTATAAAATTGCAATTACTAACATCTTAAAACTTCAAGATTTTATTTTATCCAAATACTTTAAGAACTAATTTAAAAAAAAAAATTAACATCTTATAAATTCTAAAAATATTTTATAAGATGTAAGAACTTATAAGATTTTTTGAATAAATTTAACCAAACGCCCTTTAAATCAAGGAAAAGAAGCTTTATTTGGCTGTATGAAATCTCAAAATTTCAAGATGAAGCTCGAAGAATCACTGGATGAGTACTTAACCTAATTAAGTTAGGCGGCTGAATTTGTTGAGTTGAATTTAATTTCGATTCGAGTAGATTGAGTTCAAAATGAATTTAATTTAATATGAATTTAGATAGACGAATTGAAAATGGGTTATTTTTAAAATAAGTTGCGTTAGATCCAAAATGAGTTTAATGTCAAAAATTATTTTTGATTCTTTTTGCTTATTCAAAAATATTAATTCAAATAATAATAATAATATCAATATATTTGTCCTACCTTATTAAATATATAATTTTACATTATAATGAGATGGTTTGTGAAATAATGCTTATTTCTTTAATCTTTTTCATAGTTTGCAAGTACAACAAAAAATTAATTAAAGTACCTATTTTGAAACAATATAAATAATTTTGAAGAAAATCACATAATTGTTGCGTTACTAAGTGTATTGCAAACTTTTAATAATGAATTTATTAGTTCATGTTTTGCAAAAATTAATAGACATCAATTGCATCTTACTATCAGCATGCAATATCAACTAAGCAACAAATTTAATTTTCTTTTAAGAATATTAATAGACGCAATTAATATAAATTAGCAAGAGTTTAAAATATTGTTCATATATTAAAACTTGTATTTTAAAATAATATCAGATAACTAATTTGTTAATATTTTCAAAGCTTAATGTGTTCACTTCTCTGAAAGCTAAAAAAATGAAGAAGTAAAAGTAATATAAATTTATTGAACTTTAAATAAAATTTTGGATTGGACCATTTTGGAGCACTTGATCTATTTTGGTCCAAAATCTGATAGAACCCACCTAAATCAAGCCCATTTGGGTTGGGTCCATAGGTTACAATCCACTTTGCTACCTCTAACCTAATAAATGAAATTGCTTCTCAGAACTGAGAATGCACAAATCAAGGGGTGGTATTAAAGTAATTAATATTGGAAATATTAATCTTAATTATTTAAAAGTTAATCAAAGTTATTAGTATGCGTGTGTATTCCTAAATAATCAAATATGTATTTTCTAGCATTGTTAAGTTATATCTTCTAGGGCTCGTGTGCTTAAAAGGATGGAATTGATGTGATTGATAAAGTAAAAGATATATATATATATATATATATGCTAGAATATAAGCTAATAAATTATTTGTTTGGATAGATTTGAGATAAAGATATCTTAATCATTATACAATCATTGTTTGATTTTTTGGGATAATTAGTAAGATGATGTAATTAATCTTTAATTTTATTGTAGCTACATTGGTTTGGTTAAGCAATATCAAAATGCTACAGCAAAATAATAATAATAATAATAATAATAATAATAATAATAATAATAATAATAATAATAATAATAAATAAGCACGTATAATCATAACGAACTCATTAAACATATAATTTTAATTTTTGAAATTAGTTTTCACTTCTATCAAATCAAATTGTGAGTCACCAATGAAGGGGCAAAAAGTAGTGGACGGAGCAGGGCACTTTCCCATTGTACTTCGCAGCACATGTTTTTCCAACAAATTGACGGCGTGTCCAAAATTTCCAGAGCTTGATTATTTTACAAGTTCATGTCTTTCACCGCAAATTTCTTTGCGAAGCATAAAATGGAAAATTGCTCTCTCGTATAAAACGTACATAAAACAAATTCGGCAACAAGAAGTCTTCATGATTCGCGGTGAATTAAATGTACGCCATCAATATTTGAATTGGGACGACGAACGGAGATGGCTAATTGATGTGAAACCAATATCTTATAATCTTTCCCGGCAAGATATTCGCCGTATGGAGATGGTGATTGAACAGAGAAAAAATTTTCAATTTCATTTAGTAATCGTCTTTATCACTGTCGGGTTTTAATCAATGAAAGCTTTTGTAATGGTAGGTTTGATTAATATTTTTTAAATAAGGGCTGTTTTGTGCTTTTCCTGTATAATCTTGGGATTACAAATTAGGACACCAACATGGGATGTATAATCTAGGATTATCTATAATAAAGTACCAGGTCACTTATTATTCATGGACTTCAAATATACTAACCAAATATCCAATTAGCTTGGATTGCATATCTATCCCATACAATCCTTCCAAGCAAACAAACCCCTAGAGAATAAAAAGTGTATGTTAGTATTAGAAGAAGTATTTTTTCTAAGTCTCATCAAAAGATGTATATATGGGTCTCATCTCTTGTAGACTTTGTAAGATGAAAAAAATAAAAGAAAAAAAAAGGTAATTTTGTGTTGAAATCCAAAAATATCTAGTAACAAAACTATGAAATAATAGTAAAGAAATTCAATGAAAATTGATAATAGATTTAATGTAGTTCAGCAATGTGCCTAATTCACTCAATAAAGAAAAGGAACTTATTGATTTCAAATCAAAGTAACAAATACAAACTTGAGTCTTACAAATTTTATGAGAATACCTAACACCTTCAGTCTAAACACCGTCTTAAAAAACTGTCTCAAAAATAGTCTAGAATCACACGTGTATGGTCTATCTCTATTTCTTCTCAAAGAAAACAAGTATAAATACCACGAAAGTAGAGTTCTGGGTGAAAAGGACTTGCGCTATGTGCCAGGGCATGCATAACTTGTGCCTTGACAAGCAAACTCCGGTTGTTGCTAAGTTTGTGTTTGAAAGAATTGCTTGCCACATGCCCTAGCATGGGTAACTTGTGCTAGGGTGCACAGTCACAATCTACCGTGCACCCGAACACATGGTTCCAATAATACTTGTGCTTGAATGCACCATCTTTGCACCTGGGCGCACATCATATGCTTTGGCACATAACGTCCCACCAGCGCACATTAGGGCATGCTCCCAAGCCCATTTCAACTACTTAGCTCAGTTTTGCTCCATTTTTTCTATATCTCGTCAATTTAGCCTAAAATTTCAAGGTAAATCAATAATTCTCTACCTTTGAAATTCACCATCCTTTTTCTTTGCCCTTACCCCAAAAGGGCCTGTCATCTGAATTTGCAAATGTTAATTAAATCCAAGCAATGCTCAAATTTGATTCTTGGAATAGCTTTAGTCAACATGTCTACCAGATTATCCTTGTCCCAATTTTGTCAATCAAAATAACACCTTGAGACACCATATCCCGAACAAAGTAATACCTCATATTAATGTGCTTTGTTCTCTCATGAAAAGCTTGATTCTTTAACAAGTGTACGACATTCTAACTATCACAAAACATAGTAGTAATATTAGAATACATATCCATATCCTCAATAAGTCCTTTTAGCCAAATGCCTTTATTCACATCTTTAGCCAAAGCCATGTATTCAGCTTCTATTATGAACAATGCAATTGATGACTGCAAAGTTGCCTTTCAGCTGACCATTCAACTCCAAACATAAAACACATTCCTAGTTATGGACCTTCTGTTGTCCAAATCTCATGCATAATTCACATCAACATAGCCAATAATTCTAACAGTAAAATTCAATTGACCAAACCTCAAATATTTATCTACAGAGCCTCTCAAATACCTCATCATCCATTCACAACTTGTTAATGGGTCTTTCTCAGCTTATACATGTACTTACTCACAACACTGATTGCACGTGAAATGTCTGGCCTAATGCACACCATGGCATACATCAAGCTATCTATTACACTAGTATACGGCACAGTAGACTTGTGCTCTACCTCATCTTCAATACTCAGTGATAGATCTAATGAAAGCCTAAAATAAGCTACAAGTGGCCCACTAACTAGCTTGGACTTATCTATCCCAAAATGCTCTAGTATTTTCGTAATGTAAGGTTGTTGAGACAAGTATAATAATCTAACATGTCAGTCATGCATGTTCTTGATGCCTAATATCTTCTTTACACTACCCAAATCCTTCATCTCAAATTCTTAACTTAACTGAGCCTTTAAAACATTGATCTCATGTATGTTTCCAAAGACAATCAACATATCATGAACGTACAACAACAAATATACAAGAAGGCTATTACTACATTTTTTATGATATACACAACAATCATAAGTACTTTTAGTATATCCTATCTTGGTAATAAAAGCATTAAACCTTTTATACCACTGTCTAGGAGACTACTTCAAGCCATGTAAAGACCTCTTCAAGAGACATGCTTGATTTTCTTTTCCAAAATAACAAATCCCTTTGGTTGGCTCGTGTAGATTTGTTCCTCTAACTTACCATATAGAAACACTGTTTTCACATCCATCTGCTGAAGCTCCATATCCAATAAAGCAACCATGGCAAATAAAACATGAATGAAAGTGTGTTTTACAACTAGGGAGAACACCTCATCGAAGTTAACTCCTTCTTTTTGAGTAAAACCCTTAGCAACCAATCGCGCCTTATATCTAACATCCTCTACCCCAGGAATCCCTTTCTTCTTCTTGTAAATCCATTTGCAACCTATAATCTTTTGCTTTTTAGGTATATCAGCTAGCTCCCATGTGTTATTCTTGTACAGAGACTCCATCTCTTCACTTTTCGCTACTACCTATTTATTAAAATCTAGTCTAGAAATGGCCTTCTTGTATGTGACTGGATCATTACCCATAAAATCTAACATTAAAGAGCATGCATTTAGCTCTTTCCAAGATAGTCCTATTTATCAATTCTACAACTTTATTATGCTATAGTGTATGTACAACTATGCAATGCCGCATAATTCCTTTCTTATCGCAAAATTTTTTAAATTCCTTGTTGCAGCACTCCAATCCATTGTTAGTCCTCAAGCACTTGATCTCTGTTCCTGACTACTTCTCGATCAAAGTTCATTGCTTGAAATTAACAAATATCTTATCCTTATGCTTCAACGTGTACACTGATACTCTCTATGGGAAGTCATTAATGAATGTCAGTATATACCTACCACTTCTATTTGAAGGAACCTAAGAAGGCATCCAAAGATCTAAGTGAATGTAATCTAAGGTCCCTTGGTCCTGTGAACTATAGTGCTGAATTTCACCTATGTTTCTTGCCAAGTACATACTGCTCACAGAAATACAACTCTCCAATCTTATCTCCAAAAAGTAAGGCTTGTTTGCTTAGTTCTTATAGCCTTTTCTCACTCATACGCCTAAGTTGCATATGCCACAATCTCATAGTATCATTAACTGACAAAGAAATTACTATAGTACCAAAAATTATGCTACTCTGCAATATATAAAGGCCATTTCTCTTGTCTCCCTTCATGATAAGCAGTGCATCTTTGGAAATAACCTTCAGAACTCTATCTCGAGCTTTGTACTCATAGCCATTTTTGTCCAGAGTACCCAATGAAATTATATTTTTCTTTAGGTTGGGAATATAACACACATCTACTAGGGTCCTTACTATGTTACTGTGCATTCTAATACTAGTTGAGCCAATCCTTACAACCCTATATGAAGCATCATTTCCCATAAACACTTTACCACCATTATATTTTTGATAATTGGTAAACTAATCTTCATGTGAGCACAGTGGTACGAACAACCACTATCCAAAATCTACTCAAAACTTAGTAAACTCTCGATAATGTTGAGAATCAGCCTACTATCAGACCCATCCTCAATAATACCTATGACATCATCCCATTTCTAATCAAAAGTTTCACCTACATCGTTCATTTTTCCTCATTCCAAATAATTTTGTTTTCAATGCCCCTTTCCACTGCATCTAAAACACTTATCGCAAGTTCTAGGACTTCAATTGACCTTTATTCCTTTCCTATTTTCACCATCACTACTGCTCAGGACACATTTAATTGATTAGAATTCAATGAGGTCTTTACATCCTCCATTGAAATCGTATCTCTCCTGTACAACAAAATAGTGACCAAGTGCTCAAATGATTTGGGCAGAGAACATAAAAGAATTAACATTTGATCTTTATCTTCAATTTTGACATTTATACGTGTGAGATACAAAATTACTTTATTGAAATAATCACTATGTTAAGTAATAGGTGTACCTTTTTTCATCCTCAATGTGTATAACTGTTGTTTCAAATACAACTAATTTGTCAAGGATTTCATCATATATAGACTCTCCAACTTTAACCATAATTCTGCTGGCATACTTTCTGTGATGGCCTTTCTCAGTACATTATCTGTTAATGATAACAACAAAGTGCTATAAACCTTCATCACAAACTCATCCTTTTCCTCATTTGTCAGCATCTTTAGCAAGAAACCTCTGCCTTTTAATGTTCTTTGTAAACCTTGTTAATACATAAGGGCATGAACCTTTATCTTCCATAGCCCAAAGTCATTCTTCTCATCAAATTTTTGTACTTCTTACTTCATGGCCGACATCTAATCAATCCTGGCTCTTGATACCAATTTTTTGAAACCCAGAAAGATCTAGTAACAAATCTATGAAATAACAGTAAAGAAATTTAATGAAAATTGATAATAGATTTAACATGGTTTGGCAATGTGCCTAATCCACCTAACACCTTTATTCTAAATGCTATCTCAAGAAACTATCTCAAAAAATATTTTAGAATCACTCATGTATGGTCTATCTCTATTCTTCCCAAAAGAAAATGAGTATAAATACTACAAAAGTAGAGTCCTAACTGAAAAGGACTTGCGATGCACCAAGGCGAGCATAACTTGCACCCCAGCATGCAAACTCCTATTGGTGCCAAGTATATATCAAGAAGATCTATTTACAACATGCCCTGGCATGTATAACTTGTGCCACGACATATGGTCGCAGTGTGCCGTGCGCCCAGGCGCATGGTTCTAGTAAAGTCCACCCTAGGAATGCCATATAGTAAAGCTTAGGGCATATTTACCAAGCATCACTATTGTTGCTGCCCATTCTAGCCTCATTGTGTGCTGTGACGTGCACCCCTTCGCGCCACCAGCATGTGCAGGGCTGTTCCCCCAAGTCTATTTTGACCACTTAGCTCCATTTCACTCTATTTCTTTTGTGTCTTATCAATTTAGTCCAAAATTTCAAGGTAAATTCAACATTTTGTAACCAAAAGTGTTTAAAACTAATCGAAGTGTGATTGAGTTGATAGGGAAAAAAAACTAAAAGAAAGAATGGTTTTCTCTCGACTTTCTATCTCTTCAAAATTAAAGCACCCCTTTTCACAAACATCATTATACAACAAAAGTGATGTTAGAGCCATGGTAAATGGTGGCAACTAGTGGTGCTTTTTCATTTTCGAAGCCCATGAAGGAAAACTACAAAAATTAGCATTCAACAGAAAGTATTTTTTGCTAGTCAAGACGTTCAGGAAGTTATAGAAAAAAAGTATGAAGAACTAGAAGATTTAGCCAACATTAGCCAAGCTATAAAAAAAATTGTGAAGAGGCCACAATAAAGAATCAGAAAGCAACCTTCATTCATTCTAATTGGTGTGGATGATAATATTTTTGAGAAGATTGCATAAGCTACCACTACAAAGAAAGCATTGAACACTCTTGCAAATACTTTTAGGTGTATTAACAAAGAAGAAGGTTCAACTTTAAGCTCTTTAATGACAATTTGAATCATTGTAAATAAAAGATTATGAGAGTACTACTTTTTAATACATTTCAAGAATTAGTTCACTTGTTAGTTAATTGAAAAGCAATGACAAAAATATGGAAAATAGTCGAGCAATGGAAAAGATTTGGTAGTATCTTAATCCAAAGTTTATCATGCATTGTGGCCATTAAGGAGTCTAATTATTTGGACACCATGAAAGGAGATGAGTTGCGAGCAAGATGGAAGTCTATGAAGACAAGATCAAGAAGAGAGCTAGGGAGCCCATTCATGATTCAACAAGCCAAAATTGCATTTGGCACAAAGAAAGATAGGCCGAGAGAAGTCAAGGAGGTCTAGAAAGAGGAAGTGGACCTTGTTTTGGTTGAGATCATGGCAGAGGCCAAGGTGATTAGAATTTCAGTTAGAACAATGATTCGAATGTAGAGTTTTAATTGATAAGAGGACAAGATTGGGGATGGAAAGGCCATAATAAATGAAAAAAAATGTTCGAATGTTACAATTGACATCTGTACAGACACTATGCTTGGGAGTATCGAGATGAATCTAGTAATGAGAAAAAAAAGGCCAATGTGCTGAGGAAAAAAAATAAACTGGAAATGATATTGTCTTATTGGGTCATAACCAATCGAATGAAGTAAAGGAGATTTTTTGACATCTTGATATTAATCCCAGTATCTAATCATATGTGTTCACAAACACATATTCTTCAAAATGAATGAATTAGTAATGGGTAACATCACTTTTGTCAATATGTCAAAAATAACTATAAAACAAAAAGGTAAAATTTTAATCTGATTAAAAAAAAAAGGCGGTCATTATGTGCCAGGAATGAAGGCAAATATTTTGAGCATGGATTAATCGTTAGAGAGAATGTATAGCATTCACAAGAAAGAAAAAAACATTTATTTAAGGGATGATAAAGGAAATTGTTACATTATCTCCCCATGATAGAAAATAGAATGTTCTTAATGAATATCAAGAATTATGTATATAAATTGTTTGATGGCTTGTTATGAAGACAAATCTTTGGATGGCATTTAAGGCTTGGACACAAATTGAAGAATTGACAAGTTAGTTTGACTAATATAAGTCAAACTTAAGGTCTAATGGTTTGTGCCTTGTAGCTTAGTGATATCAATTTCCCATATTATGTGGGAGGTCTTGAGTTCAAACCTAAATGAAATTTTTTGTCCACCTTACACGTGAATCTTATTCGTCATTTGTAATGTTTCTAAAGAAAAGGGGGGGGGGGG
>JACGDI010005414.1:0-10507 GCA_014898725.1 Jacaranda copaia | reverse complement strand
TAGTCTTGATAATTCAATTCAAGGATTGATCAATTTAAGGTTAAATTAATAAAACACATAATGAGATTTTATTTAATTGAACCAAGGAAATGGAACTGGCCTCAATTGAAAAACTAATTTAGAGACTCGAGGATTCAATTAATCAATTTGAGGCTTGAACAATTTAAATAGTCGAATGGATCCAATTAGATAAAAGAGTTTTTACTTGATTGATTATTTTTTTTTAAGAGAGCATTACAAATTATGAATTTTTTTATTCTTTCAATAAATCAATCTTTTTCTATTTTACAAATCCAATTAATTTTTTATTTGATTGATTTCATGAGATTGAGTTAGTCTTAATTGAAAATTAATGGGTTGGATTTCATGAACTTTGTGAATTAATTAATTGAGGATTCAATTAATTAATTGTCAATTGATCTCCAAACCTAATATTTAGATGTAGGTTCAAGCCTATAAAGGACCTTTTAGGTATAAGATTGAAAAAAATTTTGGAATACAAATTAGAGTTAGAAAAACTAAAAATTAGCCAAAAAAAAAAAAAAGGAGATATTTTGCATAAGTTGATTTCTATTGAGCATTAGTAATAAGGTTGTCTAAGTGGAATTGATGTTATCAAGAGGCAGTGACATGATTGAATTATGCTTGCATATTTGCTTAAATATATCTTTAAATGTGTTTGCTTTGATTCAAGCAGTTCAATCATTTATTTCATTCCTTATTTTGTTTTATAAATATATGATATATGTATTAAATATTTTTCTACAAAAGTTATTGATTGATAATCAAATATACTTAACATAAACATAATAAATTAAAATAAAAAATAAAATAAAAATATAATAAAGGATCCACATTGCGATTTTAGGTTGTCAATTTTCATCATGAATAATACCTCATTGTGAACAATGCAACTAAGTAATCCCCTTCTCAAAATTAGTAGCCTACCATTTCACTAAATTGATGCAGTAATCGAACCAATCACCTTAGTTCCAAATAGTTAATGGGGGCATGTGTCAATTATTCTCTATGTAATCACATCACGCATTCCAACATCAATGTACATCTTAACATTTATAGTTGCTCTTTGATAGTTATCTTGTATATTGGAAAGTGAGTTAAATAATTGGGTAAAAGCATAAAATAATAGTTAACTCAGTTGATATCTGCTTACTTTTTCAGTTGACCTCATTCTATGAGTCGGATAAATAAGCCATTAATCAGAGCCCATAAATTATTGAGTCCCAACTCGTTTACTAATAAAGTTAGGAAATTTAATGGATTGGGCTAAGCAATTAAAAAGACATTCAAATCTAGTCAAACTCTACTGCTAATAATTATAAATCCTTTTAGTTATAGTATCGTAAGGTATATTTTCATTATTTTCTGTTCCTCTTAATTTCTCTATTCATTGTCCTCTTCTATCGAATACTGACTTGAATGCTTGAGAATTTCATTGGAGAACATTATATCGTCCCTGACTATCAGCGAATGTAGGATTTGAACCAAAATGAAGAAAAAAAAGGGTTTGAATTTGAATCAAAAATAAATTTTTCTGTACTCACATTACTATCGTTCATATCTCAGTTGTCCTCTGGATTGTACACTATGGAAGCAGCAAACAAGATCATGACTCTAACACTTGATGACTAGTGTCTATTAATAATGTAAAATACAAAATGAAACACTAATACTTTTGAACCAATTTTCAAATCTTTTTGAATTTCTCATCATGTATTCCACTTATACAAATAGATCTGTCATCATCATGTATTCTATTTCATAGATACAAGTTAAATATATATAATCTATAATTCAATATTTTTATAAGAAAATATTTATTACATTTAATATTTATTATCTATATTATTAAAAAAAGAAGGCCTTTTAATTTTCTCACAAATGGAAGTTACTTCATTATTATTATTATTATTATTATTTTTACCCTGGAAGACATTCAAATTAACATTAAAAAGAATTGGTGTAATAAGAAATTATTATTAAGGAAAGAAATGACAAAAATTTTAAATTGGGTAGTTCTCATACCAACTTTTAAATAATTCAAATTTGCCCTCAAAGTGTAATATTAACACGCAAACAAAATTATGGGTATAATTATAATTGAACTGAAAAGTTATATAAGCCACGTTCCAATTCTCAATCTTAAGGATAAATTATTCAATTCTCTATGTGAATGATATTTTAATAATCTTTTTTATTTTTATTTTTTAATGAAATGCAGATATTTCATTGTTGAGATTTTGTTCTATTTCATAGAAAGAAGAAAATGAGATTGGAAAGAAAGGGATGCAAGCATTACCGGCAAATCCTATTTAATTTTATATTGAACTTTTGACTTCATAAACAATTCTAATTTATTCGCCATTAGAATTAGTCAGTGTTTTATTTCTACTTTTATTTAATGAATTTTTCATTATCAAATTTTTTTGAAATTGATTGGTTGGAAAATAAATGTCGTGGATTATTTAGGGTACTGATTATTAAAATTGCATTATTATATATTTATTTGTATTATTTGCAACATTTAAGTTTTTTATATTTTATTATAATTAATTCTGCATCATATTGATTAGATAAATTTATGCATACAGGGCCTTCTACTATATACTATATATAAAGCACCTATCCATTTTTTGGTATGTTTTAAATTATCTTCCTCAAATACCCTTATTGTTATTTATTGATTTTGCGTTGAAATTTGAGCTACATATGATGAGAAATAGAAGAAACAAAGCAAAGCATAGTCGAGCAAGCAAAATGGGTGATTGGAGCACGCCCCAGTATGTGTTGGTAGGATGCCGTTGTTGGGGCAAGAAGAAAGGCATGCCCGAGTGTAGCGCTGGGTGAAATTGGGTAGAATAGATACGTGACATGCGTCTGGGCGCAAAGTTGTGCACACCCAAGTGTGCAAAGTACTAGAACCACACGATAAGACTCACTGGCCACTAGAACGTCGTGCCCTGGTGCAAGTTCTTCATGCCAAGGCGCACAACACAGTGAGTTTTCTCAACAACAATAGGTTCTAATTGCCAAGGCACAAGTTACGTGCGCCTCAACATGCAATGTAAGGCCCATGGGCCAAGTTACTCATTTTTGTGCTATTTAAGCTAGTTTTCTTTTGAGATAATGAGAGATGAGTCCAATATGATAGATTCTACAGTGCTTTTGAGATAGTTTCTTGAGATAAAGTTTAGAACGAGGGTGTTGAGTGTTCTCATAAGATTTATGGGACTCAATTTGTACTTGTTATCTTTATTTGAAATCAATAAAATTCTTTTTCTTTGTCAGGTAGAATAGGCACATTGCTAAACCATATTAAACTTATCTTCAATTTCATTGAATTACTTTACTATTACATTTAAAGTTAGGATTTGATCTTTCTAGGTTACAACAAATTGGTACCGAAGCCAGGTTTGATTAGATGTCAGTAATGAAGTATGAGGTAGGGAAGTTCAAAGGGAAGAATGATTTTGGGTTGTGAAAGATAAAGGTTCATGCCATCTTATATCAATAAAGTTTATATAGAGCATTAAAGGATAGAGATTTCTTACCAGAGATGCTGACAGATGAGAAGAATAATGAGTTTATGGCGAAAGCTTATGGTACATACTCTGGTATTATTATTAGCAGATAATGTACTGCGAGAGCTCGCCACAGAAAGTACGCCAGTAGATTTGTGGAAGAAGTTGGAGAGTCTCTACATGACGAAATCCCTCACAAATAGGCTATATTTGAAAGGATAAAGGAAGGTACAAATATTACTTAGCATATTAATTTTTCAATAAGATGATTCTGGATCTCACTAGTATAAATGTAAAAATTGTAGATGAAGACCAAATATTAATTCTTTTATGTTCTTTGCCAAAATCTTTTGAGCACTTGGTTACTACTTTACTGTATGGAAGAGATACGATTTTAATGGAGGATGTGAAGGCCATATTGAATTCTAACAAATTGAGAAAACATGTCCTGGATAGAAATGACAGTAAAAGTGGGAAAGGATTGGTGGTTAAGGGTAGACCGAGACAAAGGGAAAGGAGTAGAGGCAGATTAAAGTCTAAACCAAGACTAGAACTGGCAATAAGTGTTTTAGGTGCAGTGGAATTGGGCATTGGAAATGAAATTATCTGGAACAAGAAAAGGCGAAAGATGTAGGTGAAACTTCTGATCAGAAGCAAGATGATGTTGTAGGAATTGTTGAAGATGAGTTGATAATGGTCTTGTTCTCAATGTTATTGTGAGTCTACTAAGTTATAAATGAATTTTGAATAGTGGTTGTTCCTACCACATGTGCCCACGAGAAGATTGATTTACCACTTATTAAAAATATTATAGTGGTAAAGTGCTTGGGGGAAATAATGCTTTATGTAGGGTTGTAGAAATTAGCTTAGTGAGTATCAGAATGCACGATGGCATAATGAGGACCCTAAGAAATATGCGTCATGTTTCTAATCTAAAGAAAAATCTCATTTCACTGGGTACTTTGGACAAGAATTACTGTAAGTACAGAGCTCAAGATGGAGTTTTGTGGATTTTCAAAGGTATACTGCTTATTATGAAATGAGACAAAAGGAATGGCCTTTACATATTGCAGGGCAGCACAGTTTTGTAGTACTACAACGATTTCTTCATCATTCAATGGTACTGTAAGATTATGGCATATGGCTTGGGCATATAAGTTAGAGAGAGATGTTAGAATTGAGCAAATAGGGTTTACTTTGTGGAGAGAAGATTAGAGAGCTGGATTTCTGTGAGCAGTATGTTTTTGGCAAGCAACATAAGGTGAAATTCAGCACCACAGTTCACTTGACCAAGGGCACCTTAGATTATATTCATTTAGATCTTTAGTAGCCTTATCAGGTTCCTTTAAAGAAAGGTGCTAGGTATATGATGATATTTATTGACGACTTCTTATGGAGAGTATGGGTGTACATGCTAAAACATAGGGATGAGGTGTTTGTTAACTTCAAGCAATGTAAGACTTTAATCAAGAAGCAGATAGGAAAGGGGATCCAGCATTTAAGGGTCAATGATGGATTGGAGTTCTGCAATAAAGAATTTCAGAAATTCTGTGATAAGGAAAGAATTATGAGGCATTGTGTAATTGTACATACACCACATCATATTGGAGTTACATAATGGATGAATAGGACTATCTTGAAAAAAGCTAGATGCCTGCTCTTTAACACAAGTTTGTCCAAGGATTTTTGGGTAGAAGTTGTTAATACTACTTATAATTTGATGAATATGTCACCATCAATTGACTTGGACTATAAGACCCTAATGGAAATTTGGCTTGGGTCTCTAACTAATTACTCAAATCTAAGAGTATTTAAGTATGTAGCCTATGCTCATGTTTGCAATAGGAAGCTTGAGCTGAGGGCTAGGAAATGCATATTCTTAAGCTATGCATATAAAGTTAACGGTTATTGTTTATGGTGTAATGATGACAAGGGTTCCAAGGTGATTATCAGAAGGGACATGACATTTGATGAGTATGTTATGATGAAGAAGGTAAAGGAGGGTAAAGTAGTTAATAGGGCATTAAGGAGAAAGCGGAGGTTGAAATTGACACTCCACAAGTTTCAAAGGAGAAATAGAAGTAGTAGATAAAGCCGGTAAGAGCTCATTATCGCTTAATTAGCAGCAGAAAAATAATTCACTACAAAACTATCATTTGGCTCACGATAGAGAAAAGAGACAGATCAAACCACCATAATGGTTTGTGTATTCAAATTTGGTTGTTTATGCTTTGAGTTCAGCTAAGGATTTTGTGGATGATCATCCAGTCACATACAATGAGGCCATATTTGCCCAGATTCTTATAAATAGGTTATAGCTATAATTGAAGAGATGGAGTTACTAAACAAGAATAGCACATGGGAGCTAGTTGATGCACCTAAAGGGAAAAATATTGTAGACTGAAAATGGATCTATAGGAAAACGAAAGGGATTCCTGGAGTTAAAGATGCTTGATATAAGGCGTGATTGGTTGCTAAAGGTTTTACTCGAAGAGAGGGAGTTGATTTTCATGAGGTATTCTCTCCAGTTGTAAAACATACTTCCATTCATGTTTTACTTGCCATGGTGATCTGTTTGGTATAAAGCTTGAGTAGATGGATGTGAAATAGCATTTCTACATGTTGAGTTGGATGAACAAATCTACATAAGCCAACCAAAGGGATTCATTATTTCTAGGAACGAAAATCAAGCATATCTTTTGAAGAAGTCTTTATATGACTTGAAGCAATCTCCTAAGTAGTGGTACAAAAGGTTTGATGCTTTTATTACCAAGATAGGATATACTAGAAGCATTTATGATTATTGTGTATATCATAAAAAATATAGTGATAGCCTTTTAATATATCTATTATTGTACGTTGTTGATATATTAATTACCTCTAGAAACATATTTGAGATCAATATCTTAAAAGCTCAATTGAGTGATGAATTTGAGATGAAGGATTTAGGCAATATAAAGAAGACATTGGGCATGAAGATCATCTGGGATAAACATGTAAGATTGTGGTACTTGTCTCAACAACATTACATTGAGAAAGTACTTGAACATTTTGGGATAGATAAGTCCAAGCTAGTTAGTATGCCACTTGTAGCTCATTTCAGGCTCTCATTAATTCTATCACCGAGTACTGAGAAAGAGGCGGAGCTCATGTTACATGTGTCACATACTAGTGCAATGGGTTGCTTGATATGCGCCATGATGTGCCCCAGGCCAAACATTTCACATGCAGTTAGTATTGTGAGCTGGTACATGCATAAGCCAAGAAGATTTACTAGCAGGCAGTGAAATAGGTCATGAAGTATCTAAGAGACTCTACATATAGATGTTTAAGGTATAGTCAATTAAATTCTACTACTAGAATTATTGGTTATGTGGATGCGGATTATGCCAAAGATTTGGACAGCAAAAGGTCCATGTCTGGGTATGTGTTTTGTGTCTTGAGTTGTACAGTTAGCTAGAAGGCAACTTTCCAATCATCAATTGCATTATTTACAGTAGAAGTTAAGTAAATGGCTTTGGCTAAAGGCGTAAAGGAAGGTATTTAGCTAAAGAGGTAGATTGAGGATATGGGTATGGATTCTGATATTACTTCAATATTTTGTGATAGCCAAAGTGCCATATACTTGTCACAGAATCAAACATTTCATGAGAAAACAAAGCACATTGATGTAAGGTACTATTTTGTCCAAGATATAGCATCTCAAGGTATTATTTTGGTTGACAAAGTTGGGATTAAGGATAATCCGACAAACATATTGACTAAGATTATTTTAGGAATCAAATTCGAGCATTGCTTATATTTAATTAACATTTGCAAACTCAGATAAAGAGCCCTTTTTGTGCATAGGGATAAAGAATATGGATGGTGAATTTCAAGTTAAGGTAGAGAATTATTGATTTTGCCTTGAAATTTGGGCTACATATGTTGAGAAACAAAAAAAATAGAGTGGAACAAAGTCGAGCAGGCAAAATGGGCAATTGGAGCATGCCCCAATGCGTGTTGGTAAGGCACTGCTCTCTTGGGGCATGAAGTAAGGCTCACCTGGGCATGGCACTAGGCGTAATAGATGTACGAGATGCACCTAGGCACAAGGTTATAGGTGCCCAGGCACACAAGGTATTGAAACTGGCACCAAGACTATGCACCATGATGCAAGTTCCATGTGCCAGGGCATGCATGCCACTAGAACACCACACCTTGGCACAAGTTCTTTACGCCAAGGCACGCAACACAGCAAGTTTTCTCGACAACAACAAGTTCAGCATGCCAAGGCACAAGTTACGTATGGCCCATGAGCTAGGTTACTTGTTTTCATGGTATTTAAGCTAGTTTTCTTTCAAGACATTGAGAGATGAACCAAATACTATAAATTCTACACTGCTTTTGAGATAGTTTCTTGAGATAGAGTTTAGAACGAGAGTGTTTCGTGTTGTCGTAATATTTGTGGGGCTCAATTTGTATTTGGTACCTTGATTTGAAATCAATAAAATTCTTTTTCTTTGTTAGGTGAATTAGGAACATCATCAAACCACATTAAACTTGTTTTCAATTTCATCGAATTACTTAACTATTACATTCTAAGTTAGGATTTGATCTTTCTGGGTTACAATGTTATTTTTAATTCTCATAACTATTTAGGTAGTTACCTTTTCTATTTTTTTAATATTTTTTCTCTACATTTTTTTTATTTTTTTTATTTTTCTTAATTTATTTTTTTGTCTTTCATTTATCACTAACATTTATATAAATGCACTGAAAATATTGAAATTATAGTAACTTTAAAAGAGTAAATAAATGTTTATAAAATTTTAGCATACACAATGAATGTGTCAAAATTATTGGTAAAATTCATTTTCATCCCTGAGGTTTCAACTCAATTGCAAAATCATCCATATCCTTTTAGTTGGCTTCAATCTCATCCTTCTTGCCATCTTTCAATAACACTTTCTGGCCAAAAATTAGAAAATGACCAAGAGACCCTTTTAACTGTTTTTGGATAACAAATAACAAGCAAAATCATCTCTAATATATATATATATATAAAGCAAAATGGTCCCTGAAAGAAAAGCAAATTGGTTCCTAAGTTTTGTATAGAAGATGCTTTTTTAACAAAAAACTATGCCATCAACATGTTGTTTTTAATTAAAAATGTGCCATATTTTATTTTACATTCTAATTTCATCTTCATATCCTATCACTAATTTATATTTTAAAATTAATTTTGAGTTTATAAGTACTTTATCAATTTAATATAATTTTAACTTTGTGTTACTAATGTCAAATCCTTTTCTTCACTTAGTTATTCGACAACCAAGCCGTGAGTCAAATTAAAAGGTTTCTATTGACTTATATATTAATATTAATTTTAACTTTATAATTATTTTATATATTTATTTTGATTTTTTTAATTTTTAATTTTTACTATCGTAGTTTTGTCTTAGTTTAATTGATTTTTAAAAAAATATTAAAATTAAATATATTTTTTTAATTTTTAGCAGTCAATATATTACCTAATTCTTTCATTTTTAAGTTTGAAGTTAATATATATTCAACGTCTTTTAAGTCTAAAGTAATGTTAGAGTATTATAATTTTAAGCTTTTTCCTACAACCTTTAAGCTATGAATCTTATTTTTTATATCATTCTCACATATTTTTATTTTTAATGCAACTATCTATTAGTTTTTGATTGCATAATATTTTCTTATTAAATAATATTTATAGACTTTTATTTTTGGAAGTTTTGAATTTTCTTTTTAACTTCTCACTGAATAATTTTGAAATTTAGTTTTCATGACATCATGTACATGAGATGTCTTTATATGTTATAAACTTTTAAATATTAAATTTTAAAGTTTTAAATTTAATTTTACTTGACCATTTTTTGAAGTAATAATTAATTTTACTAATTACTTGACCATTTTTGGTGATATTTTTATTTTTATATTGTTGTTTTTAATTATATTTATTCAACAACTAAATTAATATATAATAACTTTGAAAGATCCATGCATAGCATTGGAACAATGTTAGTATAAATATATTTAATAACTTAACTTGTTTATCTGCTTACAATTGAACAAATATACAATTTATTTACCTTAAATTGAAGACATCTTACCTTCAAGATTGAAAACCTATACTAACAATGAAATTAGAGCATAATAAAATAGATTTAACTAAATTAAAAATAAAAGAAAAACTGAAAATAAATCATACATGTTGTCTTTGGTTTTTGTTTTATGGTTTAGATTATTCCATAAAATGAACAGCCTCCTATTTTGTTTCGATTTTTTATTAGTTTAATTATTAAATGGATAATTACTAAAGTACTCTTTAATTTGGCCTGATATATTATTGGGGGATAGCCAAAAGAATAAGATTGAATCCTTTGAAATAATGGAGATTGATGCTGCAGAGCGTTGGAGGGTCAAGTACTCCGGTTGATTCAAGTGTTTTGGGCTTGAGATCTGCAACCACGAACATACCTCAACTAGCCAAGAGGCCCTCGGCTATGGCACTCCGATGCTCAAGTTAGCTTCCAGTAAATCGGAGAATATAGAGAGAGTATGTAGTGAACAATATATATGGCATTACCTTGAGCGTGGTTGTACTTGTAGTATTTATAACCTGCTATGGGCGTGATTTTACCCAAGTACCCTTACCAAGTGTACTTGGCTTTTTCTATGACAGGGGTTTAGGAGTCATTCTTTGCTCAGATCTCGGTACTGTACCAGGTGGCGCAATCTCCCATTTTCCCGAATAATCATGCCAGTAGGAGCACGTCCCTGCCAGAGTTGTTAGCGGGATTGTTGGAGTTGTTAGCAGCGGTTACATCCATTGGAAGCAGTCACATCAACTGCCACATGTCATCAATGCCGAGGGGTTCAACCTGTCCAACTTACACCCGAAGGTCGATTCATGTCGACCAGACTTGGATGCTAAAACTTTGAAAGTGGCCCTC
>JACGDI010005413.1:855547-865749 GCA_014898725.1 Jacaranda copaia | reverse complement strand
ATATCATCTCAATCCACCGGACTTCCAGACCATCACGCTCTTTGCAGCATCAGTGTTAAAATAAGTAAAATAAAATTGAGATTATAGAAAAATAAAGTGAAATAATTAAAAATATAAAAAATAAAGTAAATTGAAGTTTGAATACAATAAAGTAAAGTGAATTTTACCTTAAATAAATGATGCTTGAGTTTGCACTATTGCAAAACGATTAAAAATAAAAAGCAGGGTCGCCACGTTCCCCACGGCCTCACCCGGAAGCTAAAAACTCAATTTAACATTAACGGACCTGCCTCTCGCTTCTTTACCGTTAAAGCACTGGGCGACCCAGACCCACTTGCCCGCCGTTAACCATTCAAAAAATTAAAGAGATAGTATTCCCCAACGGCTATCCTTGTCTAAACCCTTCTGTTCGGATACATTACACTGATAGCCTAAAATAGACCTCTTTGTCATTATCATCATCATTTCTCCTCTCACCTCAACATAATTCGAGAAAATCTCAAACTCCTCGAAAAATAAGAGCACACAATCACATTAGCGATTCATACAATGGATTCCACACCACTCTGTCACCGATCAGAGCCCCGGACCCGAACCAAATCTGCCTCAAGACTGTCCAAACTCCGCCATTACAGCGAAGAAGCCGGATCACCCATTCCTCAACTCTCTCTAGAAATAGTTCCTTCTTCACCCAAATTATCCTCTCCATCGCCTGCATCCACTGTTTCCCCGAGACCCCCTTACACTCTACCTCTCCACGAGCTTCTAATGCTTTCGCCTTCGCCTCTTAAAAGATCAAAAACCCGTCTGGCTGAAAGGCTTGAAATGGCTGATGATGCTGTAGTTGAGGCCTGTGGAGTTAGAAAAAGATGCAAGAGTAGGAATTCTGCATTGGGATGCACTGCGTCGCCAAGGGGTAGTCGACGGTCCAGGAGAAGGTTGGAGCAAGATATGAGAGAAGAAAGGGAGCTAGTTGCAGGGGAAGAAATCTTGATTAAGCCAAGAAAGAAGAGGCACAGTGAAAGGTCTAGGACGGCTAAATCAATTTCAGCTCCTGCAGTTCCATCACTGAGTATGTATATATTGATGTTAGACCATTATTACTCATTTTGGCTATTCTTGCTTTGTTTATCAGTATATGTATGGATTTTCTTTTCTTTTTCTCCCCTTTTTTCATGTATGGGTGTTAATTTGGTACTTAGGAACAACTGACGATGATGGGTGCAATCTGGATGCGATCGGGGAGATTATAAATGACATAGTTATGTGGAAAGATGTCTCAAAATCAAGCCTTTGGTTTGGTTTTGGGTCGCTCTGTTTTTTGTCTTCTTGTTTTGCAAGGGGTGTCGACTTTAGGTATGTTTTCTCCTACTTTTCCCCTTAGTTATTTCCATAGTTTTTCAGTTGAGCTTTCATTCAAGCCTGCCCCACAAACTTTGTGGTAATATGATTATGCAGCATTTTCTCATTCCTATCTCAAGTGGGACTTCTGTTCTTGGGAGTGTCATTCTTCTCAAATTCCATCCGTCAAAGGTATGATTAGTGGAGCTATTTTTTTCAGTACAATCTTATATGCTTCGTATGATCTTGTTCCATGTTCGTTGATTGTGCTGCTTTGGTTGAGGAACTCACAGGGATGCAGTGGAGATTAAGCACGAATTCAAGTTGAAAGAAGATGATATACTGAGAGTTGGGAGATTAATACTTCCAGCTGCAAATCTTGCAATTTCGAAAACAAGACAAGTTTTTTCAGGAGAACCAGCCGTGACCCTTAAAGTAGATAACTTGATCTTTCGTCTGTTTTCTTACATTAGACTTTTAGATGTCTAAAAAATGAGTTTTCTCCTTATTTAGGTGGTCCCAATCTTGCTGGTGGGAGCAGAGTATGGCCATCTTATTACTCTATGGAGATTATGTGCTCTTGGTAAGCTTACAAAAATTCAACAATGAATTGCAAATAGTGGAAATCTCCGGAAATTTGGTTTGTAACTTTTCTTCTAAATATTTTTTACAGGTTTTTTGGTTAGCTTTACAGGCCCAAAATTGTTTTCTGCTTACTCTAGTCAATTACATAAGAAAGGTTAGTATGGTGCCCCTCCTGTGATCTTGATACGAGTGCTACTGAGGTCTTCACTAAAATAACTTGTAATTCTTGGGAATAAACAGTTGAATATCTGAAATCTTGCGCAATGGATGCATGGGGAAGCTGCAAACACAAAAAGATTGTGGCTGCATCTGCAGTAACAGCCTTTTGGAATCTGACATCCATCAGAACCCGAATATTTGCTGGTAAAAAATTAAAGATGATAATGAAATTTTCTGTATGTTTCGTCAGTTATAGTGTAAGAATGTGATTAGCTGGAAATTTGAAGCTGTTTGAAGCCCATTTTACTTCTTTAAGTGTAATGTCCACGAGTGCAAAAGATGAGTTTAGAAATCTTAAAACTTTTTCCTCATATGGTTTTGTGCAGCTTTCTTGTGTATTGTGATACTAAGATATTGCAGACAGCACTCAGAAGCAACGGCCGAGGGAGATGCAGAGGAGCAGCAGCAACTAGAAAAGGCATTAGTTGTAGTCGAACTTGAATCCAACAAGTAACACTTGCAACTCCGTATGCTACCACCCAACCTTGTTGTTTCTTCCAGCAAAGGGGGATGAGAGGTGTATCGTATTTTTCAGACCGTGACAAGCCTAGGTTCTCTAGCATAAGAGCAAAACCTCAAAAAGCAATCTTCGTTGGTTAATCTGTATTTCTGCTGTTATTATGACATGTTTATTATGTGGTTAATCCTATCTGATGTGTGTCGGAAAATCATGATCGTGCTCCGATTATTATGTGGTAACTGTGTAATTGTATAACAATTTTGGGGCTGAAAAATGGGGAGAATTAGTTGAATTATTTAAAAACCACATACAACAAATTATAGATTCATTTTCATTTGACACTCAATTCAACCCATTGAAACCACAACCATATTCAACCCATTTAAAACCCAACTCAATTCAAACCCAATCAAATTATTTTAAACCCAATCCAATCCACTTTAATTTTGAGTTGAATTGAATCCATGATTTTAAACCCACTTTGCCCTTCCATTATACACACACACACTTGAGTCATGAACCTCTTCCGGCAGAATATTGAGTTCGTTAACGTTGTGGAATCTTAAAATAGAATTGTCTAGTCATAGGTTTGCGCATAAATTTAATAAACTTTTCTTATTTTTTAATTGTGAAGTATTCTAGCCATGGAATAGATTGAAGAAACGTTCTTCTTCTATTGTGAAGTATTCTGTTGAGCAACGGGTTGACGAGTTAAACCTTAGATGAACCCAAGTGTTTTGGCCTAGTGAGTAACGCCTTAAGCCAGTTAACAATGGGTACTAACAATAATGCCAGTTCATATGGCATTTGATGGGATCCAGTTGCCATCTATCTTGTGCAATGCAATTGTATTTGAGACTTGCTGTACAATAAATTGCCTTGGTAAAATTGTCATCTATCATCCTTGCTGCGATCATGCCATGCATCATATCTCAACATAATTTGTCTTCTACTGCCTCCCACTTTCACTACGATCTAAAATGCAAAAATCAATTCCCCGCCACACAGTTTCAACTTCTGTTGTCCAAACCAGAGACCATATAACTCAAGAGATGCCTAAAGGTAAGAAATTATAGTGTCTCAAGCTCCAGTCCAGATGATAAATAAAAGTAGAACAGGGATGATGTCTGGAAGGATTAACTAAAATATTTTACATATTTGTTCAGACTCCAAACAATATTTCCAAATGGAGGGGTAACAGGAAAACAATACCGGAACTTCAATGGAGACGCCAACAAATTGGAAACTCATACAGCGATTTCAGAGCAGTGCCTGAGAAAAATTCATTATGCATCATCACAACCTGGCAAAAGCAAGGATGAAACAATCCATTTCAGTGCTCATCCATTTAACACCAAGTTGCTTTTGCTTGCCAGATGATGATCAAATGCCTTATTTGAATCCAATGTTTAAGGCCTTATGAGAGATACGGTACTCATTTATGATGCATAAGATGTAATATTACGAATTCCACAGCATACAACTAACAGTAAACTTGAGCAAAGCCTAAAAGACTAGGCCTTCCAGCATGAATCTAACAGAACTAGCAAATAATAAGCAATAAATAAACATATTCTCTTTGGTTCAATGCTGCTTTCAACCAAAAATATCCATGCATGTATGTCTGGTTGATTATGGATTTCGTCTCTCAACTACTTCCAACTGGTAAGAAGTTGAGAAAAATAAATAACATATTTTAAAATCAAAATACAAAGACAGACAAAGATGGAAAATGTTCTTATCCAGCATATAAAGCCTCCTAGATCGCACAATTTCAGATATAAATCTTGCTTGAGACCTTGAAAGACGGTACAGATCACAGATCATCATAGCAAGCTGATTAATAAATGAGAAATCAGTAAGACACCAGGACAATACTAAGCATTGACAGCACATACGGTTCACAAATGACAATTTAAAAATACAATGGTGCATTTGCATTTCATCATTGGTAAGTTAACACCCAAAAATCAAGGAAATGATGGTATCAGAACATCTTCATTGAAAAAGAAACATTTAATAGTCCATCTAGGCCAGGACACATTGCAGTGACCCCTTCAGCATAATCAAAACTTTCTTCAGTTTCCATGACCAGTGTTAGAAAGAAGAGTTTGTACAATAAGTGTTCCTTGCCTTCCAAAGTTCGTCACACATCATCATTGCAAGCTGATTGAATAATGATGAAATGTAAGTAAGTTCTGATGAAGACTGATTTTGCTTTAAAAAGTTCTCTATAATGTTAATGAACCTATAGCCGTGTGGCATCATTATCTAGTAAAGATTCACAATATTCCAGCCCAAACACAAACTCATTAATCCAATTTAAACATATGTGGAAATACAGCAACTAGTGGAAGAGAGTTTATCATGCAAAAAAGAAGAATTTGAGACATGGCTATTACTGCATCAAAAAAATCCATACATAGGTAAATGGAACTCTACAAAGAGAGTTCATTCAACTTTGTTTACAAATGGAAAATAGAAGAAAGAATTTATTCATGTATAATAGCCAACATGTCTACTTAATTTAAAGCATTGTCTTCTTGTAGGAAAATTCTGAAGAGAGAATCAAAAGAAATCCTCTTTGCTTCTCCAACTTCATCTAGTCATGTCAAGGCCTACAACAGGAAGAATGAAGAAGGGACTTCTTTATCAAAATGAGGGAATAGAGACGTGGAAGCAGACATCTGATGGGTTGTCACATTAAATAAGGATAAAGAAAGCAAACAAGAAAGTGGATGACATATATGGTTATCAATTTTCAGAAAATCAACCTCAGCATCAATCAAAAGAAAAAGATTATATAAAAGAGGACAGGGAAGATGTAAAAGGAAGTGATGGCAGTAACTAGACTGACTCAAATCCTATAAATATGCAAGGGTGTTAAAATGCTTTAGGTGGAAAGACACTCTTGGGCGAAAGACTAACTCACCGCAGATATAAAAGGAGGACAAGGTCAGCAAAAAGGGCCCTACGTCGCTAGATACCTAAATCAAGAATGAAAAGCCATTGGTTAGGCAACCCACGAGCATTTACCAATTTTAAGAAGCTCTATAGCAAAGCAAGACTAGAAAGAAACTTCATTAAACACAGTGTGGTTTTTGGAGAAAGAAGAAAGGAAGAAAGCTAAAGCATAAGAGCCATACACATGAATATAATTATAAAAGTACACTAAAAAGCTGATAATATTTTGAAGAAGCTCTCGGATAAAAAATGCTTCAATTAGAAAGAATAAGCACGTAAGGACGAAATTGATGCAGGGAGTACAATGTAAATGGGGTTACTGGTGTAGCCAAAGGTTGCGAGAAAGCCATGTTTGATGGCACAAATGATTCCAGATTTGATTATCTTATTGTAAGAGGCAAGTCAAATAATAATTTGAACACTAATTGTTAAAATGTCAGTAAAATTCCCTGTGAACCAAGGATTTGAATTGTGATTGTGCCCTTTCTAGTATTGGTAAGTTCAAGTGTCCTCTGTCCTCCAACAATGCATCATGAAATTTCATTAGGGAGAAGAAATCTTTAATTATAAAAATTAGAACCTGCAACAATCTGGTGGCCCATGATAGAGGAAATAAGTGGTGTTATACTTGGACTTAATTTCCTTCAGCTGTTTCCACTCATTAGGGAAGAAAAACAATCTAAGTGTTCTAGGAAAAAACTACTGCTGACAAACTCACAAACCCCACTTTTTGTACCTGCCAAGAGCGATCCCTAACCTCTCATATCTCTTATTGCAGAGAAAAAAGTGAAGGAGAAAAGGTATAAATACGATCTTCTACATCATTTATAAGCAATGTATAAAATTAACAGTTCTCAGCTTCAGATTTCAGTCCCACAATCAATTAGCAACATATGCATATACATGTATTAGAAAAATACGGCAACAATTCATCAGAAGGAACATGAGATTTGAAACAAAGGTCGAAGCATATCTAAATGATAATAGCAAAGAGCAAAAAACATAACAATGCTCCATCTGTCCCAATTTAGCCACATAAATCCTTTTCAGAATGTCCCAAAATAAAGCTCTATTTCGTAAGATGAAGGTTTTGTTTTTCCAAAACTGTCCCACTTAAAGTAACGAATATAAATCACTAATCTTTTACCACTGATTTTGGAATACAATCATATATAAACTTAAATTTTACTTTTTCAGCTCCGGGAAAAAGATCATGTCGAATCAACATGGACCTATAACATTGGGAAGGAGAGAAAATGTATGAAGATCGCAGAAGCATATGAACACACGCTCACAATCACTACAAAGCTGATGAGACATCACCAATCATTAGCTAAGGGAACACAAAGTAAATCATTAAATAAATAATCAAGCAAAAACCAGCAACTCGTGGGAAGATAAAAATAAAAAATTCGCTCGAAAATACCTTCTGGAAGCCAACCAAAACCGCAACGAGAGACGGTGAGCATTGATGTCATCAACGCTGAGGCAGTAGCGGTGTGGTACGGCTGCATCGACTCCAGGCACGCACTCATTTCAACGGGGGACCTTTCATAAGAATTCAATAATGAAACAAGAAGTTCAGCACTTAATTTGCATCAGTGTATCAGATAACGGTTGAATTGAACGCTATTTGAGGAGCTTAGAGATACCGGAAGATGCGCTGAGCGAGAAGGGGAGTTCTGGAGGGGAGGCTGAATTGGGAGGAGCGAGCAGATTTTGCTTGGGAGGCCAGCCTCGTGCCGGCGTTACGGAGAGTAGACCACCGGCAAAGGGATCTGGCGGCGGTTGATGCGGCAGCAATAGCCATTTTCTTTTTTCCTTTTGATTCTATGTTTAGAGCTAACCTCAGAATTTGGACACAGAAATTGGGAGTTCGTGGGTTCCTGCTACACGGGTTTTTGGAGCTAAAACCCTAGCCACAGGGGAGTGTTTGGATGCCTGGAATGTTTTGTTCTTTTTTTGGTACTAGTTCAACGACGTATTCTCTCTTTACCAAATACTCTCGTCCTACATTTTAACTATTCTTTTAATTAATTTTCCAATCTCTCTCACTTTCATCACTAGCTATTTTTTCCGCAGTCTCTAATTTGTTTTTTTGTTTTAACAAATGCATATGTTATAATGTCATGCCATTTATATGCAAATCACTTTTTTATTCACTAGAAGAATATCATAGTAACATATTATTATTCTTGAATAATGTTATTTAATAGGTTTTTGAATACATTAAAAATTTATATGAAAAATAAAACTCGCCCTAAAGGATCAATTGCAAAAATTTATATTGTCAATGTATGTCTAACATTTTGCTCAATGTATCCTGAAGGAATGGAAATTCATTTTAACAAAGAAAAATGCATTTATGATATGCAAATAGAACATGAGCTAAATATGATTCGTTAGCCTATCTTGAGTAATTAAGAAAAAGTAATCAATTAAGAATAGACAATCTATTATTAAATAGAAAATGCTAGAATGTTTAATCTGTAAGTTTAAAATAGTAACAAATGAAATTTTATGTCTATATAAAAACACAAAGAGATACTCAAGCAAGAAGCGTCGAAGGGGGGCGCATAAGGAGCAATTTCCTCAATGATTTTAGTAGCATATAGTTGAAATAATTGAAAATCTAATAATTTTTGCTAATTTGATTATTTGGGTTCAAGGTTAGCTAACAGTATTTCATTTACTTTGTGAATGACACATTTGAAATATCATAATTTACAAGAGGTAGTAGGTATTATACATAAGCCTATGATCTCATATCATTTTTAAAAGTATTTAGGAAAAAAAAAAGAATGTATTGCAAATAGAGTCAAATTTTAATAAAGTGAACGATAGTGGTGTTTTAATTGAATGTTACAATGAGAGCAATATCATTAGTTTGTTGTATTGTTACTAAAATCATTAAGGCTATGTTTGGTTACGTTTCGATAGCACAAAACAAAATTGTTTTGCTGAAACGCAACCAAACATCTCCTTGTTTTGCCTCTAAAATGGGGGTTAAGGAATTCCCCAAAACACTCCCCATCAAATGGGTTAATTCCCGAAACTCCTATTTTTTCATTCCCCTAAGCCCTTGATTTTGGCAGATTTTGTCTCATTAGAGCTCTTTCATTATATACACATACATATGCATATTATATTTATTTCATTATTATTCTTACAATAAAAAATATCATTCAATTCTATTTTCACTCCAAAAATCTAATAAAAAATACTGATTTGACCACTACAATAAAAATTGTCTCCTTTTAAAATATAAACAAATATATCAAAACTTTTCAAAATAATTTTTTAACTATTCCACAAAATATAAACAAACATCCATCGTATTTTTCAATACAATTTTCACATTCGTTAACCCCACTCGTAAAACTCATTCTCCTAAGATACAAAATATAAGACATACCATTTGTAATCAAACATTACATGAGTTGCACCATATTAAAGATAATCATATTGTTGTTTCAAGGCCTGCCATACAAGTCCGTAGAAACATTTACAATTATAAATGTTGGCTGTACTTGATTTGAGGATGATTCTTTTGCACTCGTACGTCAAATGAAGAAAATATTCTGCGTTGGTAATATGAAATTGTTGCAAAAATTATCAAATGCTAATACAATTTCAACACATTTACACCTTGAAAGTTGAAAGTCGAAAGTCGATCCAAGTTGCCACGGATAAATTGAGTCTCTTTAGCAAAAAGATGTTCTTCTTGAAGTTATTGAGGCCAATGTACGTTTTCATTGAATAGGAAGAACTCGAAATTATTGACGTTAATAGTGACTTAAACTAAATTAAATGTACACACCCCTACTAGTAAACTAAGTGAAATAATTATAAAAGCAAATGATGGTTTTAAGCATAAATTTATATTTGTTTCGCAAGACTTATAAAGTTTGAGATATTGTAGGTATTAAAAAGTCGAGTCGCTCTACTTGCCTATTAGTTTGTGGGTTCGGGCTTGAGCTCGAGTTTGACCAAACCTAAGCTTGGCTCGATAGAACTTTAGAGTAGTAATAGATTGATAAAAAAATAGAAGTCTCTTTATTCTATTTCGAAAGGAATTTAAATTATCTTCCCTTCTTACTTTTTCAACATTGTTCGTAACAGACCATATTTGTCTCAATAGAGTTTTTCAATAGCATGTTTCAATCCTCTCCTCCATTATTTCAAAAATTGAGCTATCAATTCAAATACAAGATCCTATTTAATTTGTAATCAGAACAATCCAATCCCAACAGCGGATCTCTTTGCTTAAGGTTTTCTAGAAACATTATTGGAGAAAAATACTTCTCTTGAGGAAAAGTGCCTACTTAAATAAATAAAATTAAGCTGCGCGAATGCTTCTTATCCAAAATGGTACAACGTTGTTCGACACTAATTCTGATTTAAAACGAATATCGAAAGGCTGCATGCACCATCACAAGGCTTCCATATCAATTACTTTGTTGCACCATTAAAAATATGGTATTTTCCCTTGTCTTTCATTTTTTTTTTATATATGTTACGAATTTCTATAATCCAAGGGATAACTCGGTTTTTTATTTTTTTTAATATTCAAATCAGTTGTTTGGTAATATTTAATGTTAGCTGTTGATGAATTACGTTTTGAAAAAAAAAA
>JACGDI010005413.1:786126-850080 GCA_014898725.1 Jacaranda copaia | reverse complement strand
AACCTGTTGTGGTTCCATATATCTACTTGAGCTCCAGCTGTAGCAAAAAGATCTCCATCCCATTGGTGATCAACAGCCCTGAAAGAGAAAAGTAAAAGGGAAGACAACATGGAGTGTTTTACCCCAAAAATTTATAGGAAACAGAATGAAATTATATTATTTATAATGGTATGCTTGCTATAGTGTAAGATATACACTGCAAGAAAAAGCAAAGGAAATTTACCAGAAGGCGTTTTTCCAAACATAGACTGCTAGTGGCTGCCAGAAAGCTCAAACCCAAAATATAGTTGCTTAGACAAATAGAAGATCAATCGTGCAGCCAGACTGGAATAATCAAATAGACAAATAAAGAACCACTAACCCTGGTTTTGTTATCCGATAAGTCACCTGACTCCATAATAGATGGGATGGGAACATTCCAGAGCCTAACACTAAAATGCCAAGGTCGAGTTGAGATCATCAGAATAAATTGCCAAGAAATCTACATAGATATCAACAACAGACAGAAATCAACTCTTAAGTTACATATAGAGATTAGGCCCCACGTTGAATCGGTCCCACATGACACAAGAACACGACCGTCTGTTGATACTGTCAGACCCCGTACAGCACCTTGGTGACCAGGAAATTGGCAAACTGTCCGCCTAATGCCATTACAAATATACAATTTTCAGAGCATAGAAAACTAAGGAAATCCTGTATCTGCACCTAAGAATTTAAAACTATCTCCTTGAATCCTAGAAAATGATCACATTCTTTTTATAGGCAAAAGGTATATAAATATCAAGCACTTGAAATAACAACAAAAGCACATATATAAACTGACAAGAGTTGAATAGATTTTCCTAATATGACCCAGCAAAATCACATGCAGAACAAATCACAGTCAGTTTATCATTGTTACCTGGAGGCCAAATCCCAAAGACGAACATCTGCAATAAAAACAAAGCAGCAAAACTTTTAGTCTTCAGAGGCTTCAATAATGGCAGAAACTCATCTCAAAACTCTCAGCTTCATATGAAAAAAATTTCATAAATTAGTAAACAAAAGCTAAGATTGTAGGTCCAAATACAGTTTGCCATCTTTAGAAAACGAATCAAGCAATTCCCATTAAACTAACATCAATAACTAACAACTTCATCAAACTAACGTATTCTGCTATTACAAAAAAGCTCAAAAACATGGATTAGCTGATAAAAAGAAAGAATGGAGAAGAAGCATACCTCCATCCATAGAACCGGAAAAAATTCCCTTCAAGTGATTTGGGTTCTTAGCCATACACGAGACTGCATCAATATGCCCATCCATTGCCCCAATAAACGGCCGTGCAAATATCTTTTGACACCAGAAAAAGGCAACAGTTGCATTAATTTATAATTTAATCCCCAAACATTTAGCTGAAAATTTTCAAAACATCACAACACGAAGAAAGCGTTACCTTATCTAATTTAGCTGCATTAAGGGCACGAACATACTCGACAGCTTTCTCTTGCGATCGAATGTTAGGGTCATAATTACGAAAAACCCTCTACAAGCAAAATCCAAAAATCTCAAAATTTCCCCCTCCCCACAAAAAAATCAAAACTTACGGTGCGTCGCGCTGAGAAGGAGTATACCTGCAGGTCCTGGCTTCGTTCTCGAGTGAATTCATCTGTAGGGCGAGAAATCACTTTTACCTTCATTCCGTTAATTTGTGCGTGTGAAGTTTGGGCGTCTGAAAGTGAGAGCTTAAAACCCTAGAGAGAATCTAAAACCCCGGCGGGAGAGATAGGAAGGACAGACAAAAGAGAGCGTTTTGTGTTCGCAAATTTGATTGACTACGACTTTGCGTGTGAAAAATTGTTGCACCAAATTAGAATTTCACTAATCCAATAAAATAATTAGAACCGCTTTCGGTAAAACTATAAATTCAGTGTTGAATATTATGAAATGTAATATATTGTATCCAAAATATGTGACCTTAATTGTCCACAATTACTCTATTTCTTTCCGAAGTTTCAGATTTAGGAGCCGTATAATATTGTTTTCTAACCATACAAAAAACTGGATTATATCTCTTGGTGATCACCAATTTTAGAAAAGATTTAACTTTTACTGCCCATCCCTTAATCTAATGGTACTAAATGGAATGGACTAAATCTGTTGCATATCATCCATTTACAAATTTCACTAGACAAAATCACAAAAATGAGTAATTTTTAGGGTTAATTACATGGTCATCTCCTGAGATTTGGTGTTTATATAGAAACTATTAAAATTACAATTACCTACATTCATTGTGTTTTGTCCTTGTCTAATGAATAGATCTTGCCGTTAGTCAAACAAACGGTTTTTGCTTATGTCAGCATTGACAATTTTTGAAAATTCGAGTTTGCCATTTGTTTGACTACACTTGTCCATTGACTATGTTATTAGACCAAAATACCCTTACATGTTACATACATGTGTGGATCTACTTGCAATTATGAAAACTTTGAGGGGGGGTTATTGTAACAAATTAAACTAATGATTAATGTAATGGTTGGAAACAATTATTTAAATTAATTAATTAATATTTTCATTTACTTTTATTATTTTAGTATAATTTTATATTATTTGAATATTTATTGTAAACTTTCAAGTTACGTATAACACCCTTAAATGAATGTGTTGTTACATAAACCCTTTTAGCAAAAAGCTTACAATACATTAAGCCTCCCTTGTCAAGTTAATAACTTGCAATAATGTCCCGTTAAATAGTCAATAATATTGAGCTTTAGAAAATAAAAAACATAGCAGCCCAATCATTATGCTTGAACACAAAGTATATAGCCAAAAATTATTTCATATTTAACCACTCAATTAGTCACAAATGCCATAGCCTGCACAAATTTCCATCACATAATAAAGCCTATACAAATCTAAAGGGCAATGTAAAAACATTATCCAATTGCAGAAAAACATCAGATAAAAGTTGTGTACTTGGCCGTTAATCAATAGTTTAAAATAACAAAAAAATAGTGATAATAAATTGCATTAATCATTGTCATCTAATAGCATCATCAAAAAAACCCCAACTTCAGCAACTCCTCCAATACTAGCTTCATTACCTTCTCCATCTCCACCATTTATATAGCTCTCACCTCTACTTACACTTATCACAATTGATTCTACAATTCTATCAAAAGTGGCGTAAAATCCATCATTAAAGTCAATATTATTATCAGCAAGGGCATTTCCAGCAACAGCAGCAAGGCCATCTCCAATAGTAGTAGTAATAAAATCATCTCCAGTAGCAACAAGGCCATTTCACTTATATAATATCTAGAATAAAACAATTTCAAAGTTTAAGACATTATAACTAACAACCTCCACATTTTTATTAATTGTAAATTAGACCTTAAACAATTTCAAACGAAACAAGTACTTCACTTTAGCAATTTGTACAACACTAAACAATGTTAAACATCTAAATACAAAGCTTATATCATTACATTTAAACCCTTATAAGGTTTATAACGTTACATTTAACACCCTTAAAACTAATACGCATTTCAAATCATACCTCAAACATGTTTTAGTATAACAAATACCCCATCAGAATATGAAAACTAAGAAACAAAAAGCCTAACATCACATTATGATCAAAAAAAGAACAATAATGTGACTGGACATATTCTTCATAACATACATGCAAGAACTAAGACCATTCTTGATTAAACATCAAAAGACATGAATGAGTTTCTTCCAAATGATGCAAAATTTTTATCCTAAAGGTAGGGTTTCTTTCTATACAACATCAAAAGTTTTTAAAAATAGCAAAAACGAGCACAATAATCAAAAGATAGGGTTATTATTTGGTGTTAACAATAAAAAATTAGGGTTTTTCATAAAGAACATCAAATTAAGCAAAGTAAAGCTATACATTCATCAAATAAACATTCCAACACATAATATTATTCAAAAACTACAAAAAAGAACATTTTTGGAGAAAAATAAGTCACCCCACTCTATCAGATCACAAAACTAAAAAGCCCAACACAAAGTCTCACTAAAACTAACTTGATATAACACAAAAATAAGAAAAAATAGTTGTAATAAGACTTGCCCATGCCTTTGTGGGCCATTTTTGATAGAAATGATAATGTCCCGAAAATTTTACAACCACGCTACTTAGGGTGTAGGAAAATGAAGAACCTAAAGTGTTTTTGGTAGATTTTGTAGCTAAAACACAAGTATGCACCACCAATAGACAGGTATAGGCCTTTGGGTGAGAGGGAAGGGGAAGATTGGCGAGAATGGACAAAGGGGTAGAAATGTCTTTTTCTTTTCAATAGTTTTTTTTTTTTTTTTTTCTGAATAAGTGAGGGTATAACAGTGATTTCACCCATTCTGTCACATTTTTTAAACAGTAGTTAGTGCCAGGAAAGGCATTTATAATTTTGGAAACCTCAAGAATAATTTCTATAATTAGGCCAAACTTCAGGAAAAGTTATTGTAATTAACCCTAATTGTTATAAGGGATTTGCAAAATTCCAACAAACAAGACTAACTCTGACCAAATTATGATATTTCTTAGATATATATCTCAACAACAAATACGTGCATAAACTAGGTGTCTTATTGTTTGTGTTTTTATTTTCATTCCCTATTATTAGTGTTTCTATTCATTTTCATCTAGAATGCTGTTTTCCGTGACAAATGAATATATGATCGAATTAGTCATTTAGAATTTCTTTTGAAAAGATGAACACAAAAAAAAAAAGAAAAAAAACAAACTAATAACGTTAAATAATTTAATATAATTTATTATTTTATTTTTTATGAATCTTAATATCCTCTTTATATTTTATGAATTAAATGATATTGACATAAGAAATTATTATTGAATTAGTCAGTGGATTATGTTTGATAAGAAATTATTATTAAATTAGTACAGATGCCATTATCTCGACATGATAGAAATAATCATTATTTTATTAGTTAGTGAATTTAATTGTTTTTACTTTAATATGTATTTTAGATTTGAAAATTAATAGTTGTAGATATGATATATAAAAGATAATATCTTCATCGGAAATGGATTAAATAGTTATATTTCTATTTCCAAAATAATGTAAAATGAAAAATAGTTGTTCTAGAATACAACAATCACCCTTAGATCTTCAATAAAACTTTATAAATTTTAATTCATAAATAGTTAATGGATTCAAACAATACGAAAAGTTCATGTAATGTTGCAAGAGGGAGCACAAAACAAAGCAACCTTGTTTCTCGCTATTGAATGATGTGAGTATGTCATCTCTCATCCCTCCATAAATTACTCATTTGGCTGCACAAATTGAGAAAGTAATGAAGTTATAAAATTTTTCTAGATAATTAGATTGCAACTCCCTTCTTAAAACACAAGGGAAAAAAAAAAATGCTTCTCCCCCTTCCCATGGAATTAAATAGATTAAAAGAGCTATTCAACAGCAGAGACCTCCCTTTCTTGTCAAATCACATCGTGGCTCTCTTAACATACTAAATCTAATCATAGTAAATATCCCGGGCGCAAGCTGCATGTTCCTATCGTGTAATCAAAATGCCTTTGTTTTAAGATCCATTGACACCCAAAATGTAAAGATCAGGCATTTTTGGGAGGGAAAAAAATAAAAACAAAAAACACCCACACCCACACCCACACAAAATTTGGCAGTTGCTCATCCTATATTGATAGTAAGATTATTATCTTGATATTGATGATTATGTCAAAATATTCATTGATTTAAGACTCAAAACGAATTTCAAGTCGCAATTCCATACTACTTTAGCCTAGCTAGACCAGTACTTACAAAAGTTTGTGGATTAACATCTTCAATGCAAAAGGCAAACCAAGGCAACTCTACTCAATGACATAAATAAATGAGCATCCGTCTGGCAATTTCAAGCATGTCAATGCACGATCATGGTGCTCTATCAGGTCACAAACATAAATTTACAGTGCACTACATTTGGGGTTTTTTTTTGGGTTGGTGGGGGTGGGGGTTGGGTTGTAGGTGTTCAAAACAAAAATATGAGAGATGCAGCATAGAATCCGTCGACTAAAATGCTGAAATTAGGAAAAAGGAATTGTTCCCCAGTCAGAGTTCATGTTCATCCATGCCATTGAAACACCACAGGAGCTTCAGGTATGGTTCTGGTTCAGTCAAGCTATCAACTCACAAGGATATGCAATTAGAAACCAGATTGGGTTCTATGTGGTGATTGGTTCATAAGCAACCTAATCAGCATCAACTCTCTTCTCTGTATTCTGGATTCTCTTTTAAGATGACAAATCCCTCAAGAATGGGAGATAGAGGGATATATCTGCAAAACCATTAAATATCAATGTGCAAATTTTGTATTTTTTGCAATGAACAGAACCATTATATACACAACACATCTAGCTTACTTTTCAGTTGCAAGCTCAGCTCTATCACCAGCAGACAGAAGAACAGGGGTTGAGTGAGTCTGGAAACCTGTAATGGTCTTGGGGCGACCTGCTTGACCAACGACATCAACAGCTTGGCCCACACGGACAGGTACTGACAGAGGTTTCAAATTTTCATCCACAGTCATCAGCATCCTTGGCTGTAGAAAAAGATGCTTCCATTAGCAGGGACAGTTTCAAAAAGCAAAGACAGCAAGAACTGGAATTCAAACAGAACCAGAATGAACAGGAAAGGTGCTCAACAAAGAAAAGTTCATGAATGACAAAATTCAGTGCACCTGCATGGCCAGAACCAGGAAGTATAGAACATAATGATATTTCCCCAGGATGATAGCTTTCATATCAAGACATGCATGTAGCAAAATCACTAGTCCAGCCAGTGCAGTCCTGGAAGAAGATAGAAAATGGGGTCAAGATTGCATATAATATAGCGGCAAAATTGGGGGGGAAAAGCAAAGCATATTTAATCAAATCCCCTTGCCTCCAAATAGATTAGAAAAAATCCACAAATTGATATCAAGATTCCTAATGCATTGGATAACAGACCAATATATATAAGCCACACCTCAGTTGTAAAATGTTCATCCTGGAATCCAATTAAAAATGAAACCAAGAATTGGCAAAAACATACCCATATTTCATCTCTGCATACCATGAACAACACTACAACTGATATCTCAATGTTCCATTTGACTATCAACTTTAAGACATGGTAAACTGACAAAATTACACTTCACTCTATAAAGTAGGGAAGTGGCAAAATATGTCCATTTAGGCAAGTTTAAGACAATAGAAGACCAAATCAGACACATGATCTGACCTACTTGTATGGCCGGTTCACTTTCCGCTCCCATTTCCTAAAACAAAGCCTTGACAGGATGTGTGCAATGAAAGCAGAGTCCAGCCAAATAAATCTCCCCCTCCCGCCACAGAAGTTAGAAAAAATTCAAACACACGCTGCACCCCCATGTTCCCAGTATATAGTATAACATCTAATATTAAGCCCTCAAGCAGCACTCATAAAGAAAACCAGAATTTCTTCAGTGATACTAAAACATAGAATTACAGTTGCATTGTTTCTCTGCATTTATCTACTGTAGACTGTAGTCCCTCTCATCATCAATGCTATCCATCTTGTCTCTCACAAGTTCCTAACACAGTTGCAAGCTCTGCTCGACACTTCCTAAATATTATAAAAATAAAAATATGCCATATTTGTTAAAAGTAGATTTCATTATTGTCAGGATAAATATTTTCATGAGCCTCAACACCATCTAAGAGCAGATTTAGTTATGAGGAAACAATTTGATTTACGATTGCCAGGATCAGGATATAATTCTGTGAAATATACTACCTCTGTCCATAATCCCATGTTCTATTACCCTATGTGGAAGTCCACACAACAAAAAAATGTCAATTTTTTTTGTTTTCAATAGGTACCCTTCCACCTGAAGTTCTAATGTGACGCCAACAGCCAACCACTATTTCTAAGGTTAAAAATCTAAGCCACACAAAAAACACCTTTTCAATCCCCACCTAAAACTCTATTGATGTTAAAATGAACATTGAAAGCCAGATGGAGGAAATTGTATAAATATTCAAAAATTACTTACCGAAGATATGACGCTTATTCATGTTGCCCACCCCCCTCCCTCCCTCCTCTTACTCAAATAAGGGATCTGTAAAGATATTTCAGGGCTCCACGGCTGAAGTACAACTTTTAGCATCCTTTGTTAAGTTGATGTGCTTATTACATATTTTCTTCAAATACAATCAATTAACAAGCCCCGTCCTTTGAGCTAACACATGCACTTCCATGTTCTTGCTTCTTGTACTGACAAAGACCACCATGGCTCCAGGACAGTTGGGTACTAAGCATGATTGTCTCTAAAGAGATATAGATGTATGAAGAACCTTCGAAATTGAATCAACAATGTGAAGTTTCATGCATAGTATTGCCCCAGTTGCATAAGTAAAGATTTATTCCCCTAAATCCAGAGAACCTGACCTGTGCAACTAAATGAAATAAAAAACATATCCACTAGGACTCTTTTCATACAAATCCATAAATAATGAGACTACAACTGCAACATTGCCTAAAATTTGCTATATTAGTGCCGCTAGCTCTGCATGGGTTACAAGAATTTCTAAAGGTTCTTGACGCCACTAAATACAACATGGCTAAATCATCAGACATAAGCAATGGCTTCACAAGGTGAAGCCACGCCATCCAACATAAAATACAAACCCACAAGTCTCCTGGTGAAGGTTTAAGATGTACCTAGCCAAGTTTGCTCTTGGGTACACTTTTTGATTAAGAGAAAATAGCATCAATATTCTAACAATATTTAAGTAGTCATATAAGCCCCAATCTTACCTTTATCTGATGATTTCACATGTAAAGGTGCTTAAAATAAAACCTAAGCAATCCTCTTTATGTATAATATGTATTTCCAGGCATGCATCTTTTTCATTTTCTAGCAAGCACATAAACTGGCCTAGTCCACTAAGTCCAGGCTTTGTGAAACAATCAAAATCAAAGTTGGCAACATGAGCAAAGTGCATTTTTTAGTTGATAACTTACGGGGACAACAGAAAACGTTCTGAATGATACGGAGAAAGTGTCAACAACCCTTTGCCCAGATGGACAAGACCTTGAGCAATCCGCACCTACACAATATGCAAATGCGCATTTAGATTAAAAATTATCTCAATATTTGGATGTATGCAAAAATCACATCATGGTGCAAATGGTCATATTGAACACATACACAAAAAAGAAGGCTGGCATCTTTGTAGTAATAACTTGACAGATTCCGAAGCATTCCAGCTATTCTGGCATTATTGGTTCCAGCACCTATCAGACCCAATGAAACGATGGCAGCCTGCACAGTTCAAATACATATAAGTGAACAAATAATCCACTTCCGCTAGCCAGTTAGCTACCTGAACAACAAATTGAACAGAAAAAGCTAGCGTACTTAAGTATCATATTACCATTGCAACTTCGGAGTCTGCATCATGACTGAGCCTGCTTAATGTATCCATGACATTGACCTGTTGCACACCAAATCAACCAAACAAGCAAACTAAGGGTAAGCTCAGGAAGAGGTGTAGGTAAATTGAGCCTTTTCACAGGCATTTTGGAATTAAATGAATCTGAAAATACATAAAATGTTTCTAGAAATTGTCTTCATAGAAGTAACACATTAATGATAAGTTAGTCAGATCCGTCTAATAGCAGAACCATGTTATTTGCCACTTCCGAAAGGCACACATTTCTCAGCTGCTTGTTAACTCCACATCAAATGACACAGATTTTCAGCTTTCAGCACTATTGTAAACTGGTCTTAAGAAGTATCAAGCATAAGCAATTTCTACTGTTGAACAAGCAGATATACTACTCAGAAGACAACATGGCAAAGCAGAACCCAGGGTCTTCATATCCGTACTTAGATCAATGGTAATGAGACCGGCACGCACAAAAGAACATCTTACCTTTGGATTTGATATGCAAAGGAGACCAAGAGCCAAAGGAACAGCCCTTCTAATGTTCTGCTCTCCATACTGCAAAAGATGCTCTAATGAACGAATGGCCATCTCAAGCCCCAGTTCCTCAGCCATTGCTACCATAGCAATTCCAAGAACAGCTTGTCCCTGATATGTTTCACCCTTCTCAAGATGTTGTGCACACTGACCAAGAAAATGTTGTACCTGCAAAACGACAAGGCCAATTAGCAACACAACTGACACAGAGGAAAAGCTTACCCTCAATGCAACTTCAAGAATTTATAACCTTTAGAACATTCCCAGTTCCTGCATATGCACAAGATAGCAGGGTCATGTCGCAATGTTTTCTAATTTTTTCATTAAATGTCTTTGAAACCTCAGCTGTAGCTTCCACACTATCCTGTCACAGATGGAGATGAAATATTAATATGATATAGCTGGAGCACTGAGGTCTAAAAATTGAAATGCTTTGGCACCTTTCTATGGAAATTCCTGCTAATGCTTATTAACCTTATGCCATTTGAACCCTAAATGACAATAGCCAAAGCACATTAGGAAGTAATGTAGTTACCTGCTTTCCAAGATAAAGTAGACCAAGACCCAAAGGCAAGAAACGAGCTAGGGGATCCCCCAATTCTGAATCACTTCGATCCATCAATGCAAATATGATTGCCTGAGCGACATCTTCATTACAGGAACCCACATACACCAAGCCTAGAGAGAGTGCAGTAAATGCAATCACATCTAGAGATAACTTTCCATCTCCAAGTAAGGGCATCAACGCACTGCGAACCTGAGAATATCATTAAAGTAGTGAGATCTAGGCAAATGCAAGATACAAGAACACAGATAGAGATTGATAGAAGCAATTGGGCTAATAAAATGTACAATTATCAAGAATCCCCAATTGTTGGGTCAGTGGGAAAGAGAGAAAACTCACTTGGTCATTCTGAGATCCTGCATATGCAAGGCCTAGTCCCATTATGGCACCAATTTTAATTGAAGAACCTTCTTTGTCTACATAGTCTGCCAAAAGAGCCAATGCCTAAGAAAACAAATACTCATGTCAGGAAATATCTAAGTCAGGCACACATTAAAATTGCAGGCTAATTCCAAGTGACTACACAAATATCTCTTTTCTTTTTTTATTTTGTCGGTTGTGTTTGCATGCAAATATTTTAAACTAAGGGGTAAAAGAATTAAATCTTACAGGATCACACTCATTCTGGACATTGCAGTTTACAATCCCAACTCCTAATAATGCACCTGCAATGACATGAGTGTCATTGCTATGGAAATATTTGTCAAGTTGAGCAAGTCCAGAATCAACATCCCAAAGCAGAATCATGCCCTGCAGTGCATAAAACTTTTTGATTATCCATTCACTTGCTAAAATACCAAAGAACACGAAACAGATAGTACAGGTACACACCAGACTTGCTGCAGCACTGGCCATTCCATGTTCTTTATTTTTAAAGAGCCAGCTTGTCGAAGACCCACCACTAGATGCTTCAGGTGAAACTGTCATCAACTTATCCTGCTCAAGTAGAAATGAACATAAGAATAAAGATAAATCAAAAATCTGAAAAGTGAAACCTTTTCCCTCTTGCAATGGACCCAAATATAGTTTCTACAAACCTGACCAAACCCAGCATTTACGAATGCATTGACAAATGTAGCTGCCAAATTCTGCCTGGCAGAATCCACGGTTCCCCCACCACTTCCACGGCCGTCAAGTAGATGTGCCTGACAAGTCCGCAGAAAAATATTAGAGTTGAATGCATTTTATTTCAGCATTACTCTTATGCTTGGGAGGTGAGAAATGACGAAAAAGATGCAACAAGTAAATCTAATCCAAACAGTAGGAAATATCAGAGAGGCACACCTTGTAAATATCCTCAGGAGATTTGGGCTCCATCACTTCAATGTCACGAGCAAGTGTAAGATAGCCTTCATTCAATTTAGTATTATTGATTATTTCTTGCAAAGCTTCCCTTTCTTCATCTTCCACAACCATGTCTTCATCAAGTTCAAAGGTAACTCCCTTCATATGAACAAGGGTATAAGCACATTGTAATCTAAAATGGCAGCAGATTCAGGTGAGATGAAATGAAGGACAAGTATATAGTTCCGGACACAGTAAACAGTGGTTCAGCCTCCAAAGAAAGCATTTGCACCCAATTACTTTCGAGGTATAAGTCTCTAGAACAAATTGTAGTATGTGACTGTTTATCAGAAATTCCATAAACCACTAGAAAACATTGGACTTTCCTAAAACAAAAAATATAATGGCACTGCACTTTTCATCCTCAATTCAACATTACATAGTCAAACATTTGGACAATCAAACTTTTGGACCTTTTTGCTCTATAATACCAAAATAAAGCATACTTACATCACCACATAGAACACTTCACTAATTTTAAACCTTTGATGTACCTCAGCTAGAGCATAACATGACAAGAAGTACAGCAGTTTCTGAGCTGCATTTCCTCAAACCTTTAGATGCAATTATGTGATGAAAACCCACGAAAAATAGTTGGATTGAATGCCTAAAACATTTAGGAGACAAGATATGCCTTAGTGCTTATGAATATCTAAATTGAAAGAGCCCCCATATACTGTCTAATCAGAAACCAGTCCTCTAGAACAGAAACAATGAGGCTAAAGTCAGCCTATTCACCCACCTTAATGGAGGACAAAGAGAAGTAAAAATTTGATGGCAGAATAACAGAACACAAAAGGCAAAGTTCCTGATCACTTACATGGCGAGCCAGGATAAAGCAAAATTGCTGCCTTGTGAGAAGATCATTACAAGATTGGAAAAGCTGTTTTACATACTGCAAAAGAATACCCAGATGTCAGAATTAAAGCAGAAATCTGTGAGTTTTCTTCAGTAACTGATGCGTGTATACTATATATGGGATCTGCATTTAATAACCAAGATATATTTACAAAGTCCAGTCCAGATTATTTCTATTTTAAGACGGAGAAGCATTTTCTAATCACAATGAGTACCAACCTGCAAATTATCTAGATACAAGGCAATTTGCAACGCTCTTGGATATTCTTCGAATTTCATATATATTGAGTGTGCAATATCCAGAACTAACATGTCGTCTGGTCCAGGAAGGTATCTGAAATTTTTTAAATGCAACATTAGAATTAGTTAATGTCACCATACAATTGTGTACTTAAATATCAGGAGGGAGATGCGGAACAAATACAGTAAAGATGGCCGCTTTACAGCATAGAGTACAATGAATTTTCTTTTTTTAAGACAATAGCAGAAAAATCAGAAGGAAGGTTGGCAGGGAAATTCATTGGCATGGGTGGTACTCCAACCTGCTCAACCCAGCCTAGGTGATGTAGGGTTCTGAATAAACAAATTCGATTTAAAATATTATGACAGGGGCCTAGACTAAGACAGAGAATTGAGTCCATAAGACATTGTGGCCCAGCCCAATCTATGCCTTATTACACATAAAATTATACTACATTTCTTGAAGTAGTTAAATAATCAAAATATTATCTTCCAAAACACTAATCCCATTTACCGTCGTTGAGGCTGTAACTTCACATACAGAAAATGTCACTCCTTTGGGATTTAGATAAAATAACTATTTAAAATAATAACTCATTTAATGATTTTACTATTAAAAAAGGTTCAAATAGATGCTGGTTTTGAGGGATGGGGGCATCTCTCACAAGTTTCTCTTCAAAAGCCATTTGATATGCATTGATTTCTCATATTAAGGTGGGTTTAGGCTAATGCAACCATATAACATACAGAAAACATGAACTTTTTCGTAACTGAAAGCAACCATGAAAGATACAGGTTGCTCAATTAATTCAGTACTCTCATGCACACAGGCTGATGAACCATGTCGTCACCAAATTTACCACCAACATTTGAAAATCGAGTTAAGTTAAAGGGATTACACTTTGACACATATATGTATATATTTTACAGCAAACTAAGTGATCAAGGACTAACCCACAGATGGCTATGGAATCTACTTACTTTGCTGAACTAGTGAGATACAGGCATGTCCTTTTATAATTTGCACTATCCACATGCTCCACTAGCAGATCAAGGTCTTCAACCTGGGCAGCAATGGCAAAACTACACATTTATCATCTCTCCTAAAAGGAGAACATAATATATGATTCTTAAGGAGTAACATAAAGGATCAAAATTAAGGGGGCTGTATACCTCCATAAGAAGATCCACTGCCTCAGGCTCAGCATTATGCTGCAAGAACACAAAAATTGCAAGCTAAGATTTATGTTCTAAGAATGAAAAGCAGAATGCATGCTTCGAGTGTATGGGAACTCACTGCTGTGGTATCTATTGTAAATTATGGCATTTTCTACCCCAATCAATAGTACAACTAACCCAGATGAAAACACAAAACAAAAATGTCTTGAGTCAACAACTATACAGAGACTCACACCTTCATATGGAATGCAACAATTTGCACCACCAGATCCATGAGATCATCAATTGGGGCTTCTTCACTCTGAAAAATTCATGCAGAGAATATTCAGAAGCTATACAGTACATAGCATTCTCAATTGGCCAGTCCAACAGTAGTCTCAAATTAATATAGAGAAAAACGAAAAAATTTCAACTCAGTTAACTTTTTCAGCACAAAGTCTCTTACACACACGTCAGTCTCATTGATACAGCAGAATCAAGTATATTTTTAGCTTTCATCACTCATAAAAATTGTTGAAATTTGGAAAAAGTAAATTGTCATAGAACTACTGAAGTGTCTAGTAGAGACAATACAAATCAATTAAGAAATCTAAACAGCTACTCTGATAACTCAAATAGAAATTCATAACAATTATGCCATAATTATTATTTCACTTTTTTTAGTTCTTTGTTTTGATCCTTCTTATATTATTCTAGCCTAACATTTTCTACCCTTCATTTTTCATTTATAGGACAAAATGTCATTTTTGTTTAGCAATCTAACACCATTCACCTATCCAACAGTCATATTCACCACCCCACCACCAAACCTGTCATCTATATCCATACCTGGGCTTTTCTTCTGTTTTCTAAATCCCAGAAAAGTTCATCCAATTTTGAGATTGATAATCTTGGACACATGATCCTTTCATTACAAGTTCTATCCTTAATCTCAATTGATTCAAACACAAACTCAAACCACACTAGCTACATCCAAACAACAACTGAACTTTAACAGCCCAGTTAGAAAAGGGAGAAGAACATCTGAATGATGGAAAAAAGCCATTTATGTGTCCATCTATTGAGCTATATATTGTTGTGACTCTACATTATATTATAAATCATGATATGAAGTTCAAATGAGCAGAATATAATGTAGTTCCTACCGATCAAGCAAATTCATGTTCAATTTCAAGAAGGGATTAAGTGTTCCCACCAAATCAAAAGCAGACACCAGGCTAGACAAATCAATCAAACTTTTGCAAGCAATGTAGGCATATTATTGCACTTGGTAAGGACCTGCATAATATATGTCCTAACCTGTCGTTTTACATACTCTTGAGCAATTTCCCCAGCTAAGTTCCTGCATTTATGGAGCACTAAACATCAAGATAACTTCAGATTAAACTCAACTGCAAGGCTTTTCAACACACCTCAAAAAGAAAAATATTGAAGTACCCTGAACTACAAACTAATCATCAAATCATGCCCAAAGGATGTTTTCATTACCAATGTTTCTCATAGATTACAAAGCATCACAGAGTTCGAAAATAGAAATTTGACAAAATATGCCTGATTTATTGATAAGAGTCCATGAAACCTCTAAACTAGAAATGCTGTAATATACAATTTAATACTCAAAATAGATTGTATTTGACAGTAACAGTGATAATCACAAAGAAGGAAAAGGAACAAACATGAAAAATGTAGGTTGACAAATCCTCAATATCAAGCACGACCATCATCACTGACCTAACTAATATGAGGAGTGCAGATCCTCACCTGACATACTCATGACCCCATGAACCAATATCACCATCAGAACCTAGCAGTCTGTACTTCAAGCTCTCCTGAAAGTATTGGAATTTCAGAAATTATTGAAAGAACTGAATTTGAGCTTATATTTCAAAAAAATTTCAACAATAAATAAATAAATAATAAAAAAAAAAATGTACTGAGTTGCTTTTTCCTCTTTGCAACAGGCTTCAGGCAGACTGAAAACAATTTTTTAAGTTTCCTTAAACAAAAAGTTTCAAATTTTAATTGTCCTTGTTCATTATCAGTTTGTCAAACTCTAAAGCAACCTATACAGATCAAACATTTCTAATATCCAGGCAGGGAATACTCGGAATAATGAGGCCCATACTATAACTAATGAAGACAACATCTCATTACAAATAAAATAGGTTAGAGTCAAATGGAAAGCTTTAAGGGCGTCCAAGAAAAGATTTAAACTACAAAACCAACTTCATATCCCAAGATGGATTTCTCTTACAATTTCTGCACCATAATATTTGACGCACAACAATTTCTTCATCCATGTTTATGCATGTTATCGAGCACAATGCAAATTCTTTGCTCATGAAAAAACTTCAATATATCAATTGATTTACAAAAAAATAATAAGCTCAACTTTTAACCCAAACCTTGTTTAGGGTTGGATGCAGAACAAGCACCTATGCAGCAGTTTAATAAGAGGTGAATGTATAAAGCAGGTGAATCATGACTACAGCTAGCTTGAACATGTCTTTTTTGCTTATTCCATTAAATGTCTCAAAAGATTGCTTCAAAGACAAGCACCATGACGCTGGAAAAATAACTGCAAACAGCATACTAACGCATCAAGTAAAAATGGCGGCATACCCTTTCTCCTTCAGGGGACATTGTCAAGGCCAAAACAGAAAGTATATCTGCAAGCAGTTTCTGAGGATGGAAAAAAAAATCATAAGACAAATAATTGTACAAAAGAGGTATACACTGGAAAAATAAGAGAATAAACACCAAACCAATAATCACCTTTAAATCTGAATCCGCCATCTTCTCATAATGTACTTGGAGAGTTCCATAATGAGGGCGTAAGAACTTCAGTGGCTTTGGAACTGAAGTCATTGAGCTGGTTGCAGTACGAATTTCTTGCCTACAGAAGAAAACCAAAATAGAAAACAACTATAACATTATTTGTAATAGCTCGTACAGTTATTTGAGCAAACTCATTTCAAGTCAAACGGAAAAGCACAGCATTGTAACAAAACTTGGAAAGATATTGGCTCAAGTAGATTCAAAAAGCTAATGAGACTGTTGTATAGTATGCGTATGGGTAAAAGAATACAAATTGAAATCTAGAAATAACTCAACTGATGAACATCCTAGAAATTCAAACAGCATATGAATATTGCAAAAATATTTGAAGGTGGTCTTGTGCATATGATGAGAACAAGTTAACAGCATCACCTGTATCTATGCAGCCTATTTTTCCTCCAACTTCTCTTTAAGAAGTTGAAAAATATTTGGAAATTGTAGAGAGTATAGTTGCTTTGTTATTTATGCAAAGGAGTTTTAAAATATTTGGAAATTGTATAAAGTATAGTTGCTTTTTTATTTCTGTGAAAGAGTTTAAAGTCCGAACCTATCGGCAATAATTTACTTTCAAGTTTTGAAATGAACTTATCCATCGATGATTCTTAAATCAAATCTGGGACAAAGTACTCCGATTCAATTTGACTCCAGCAGTCTTTAGCAAGACTTGATGGGTTAAAAATGGTAGCATTTTTTTCCCCAAGTTTTAGGATACGCTCCTTAAAATTTAGCAATCCAAACAGATTACACATTTGAAGCAATGATTGCATTTCCCATAAAGGATTATCAAAGCTCAACATGTTGAATTATCAAGTAATTAGCATGTAGATTAGATTTGGAACAGAAATTACACTTGATGATGCAATACAATTAGGTCGAAACTCAAGGGGAAGAAGTGAGTCCGTCTTAAACTTTCTCACCATACATCAAAACTAAGAATTCATGAAATTTTGACATCAAATTTCGGTGCTCATCTTTCTTAAATTCTAGCATATTTCTATTATGAATTAGCCTATTTGAAATCCTTAATTCTTAGTAATATAGGATAGGACTAGTGTGCAAATATTAGCAGTTTCTAAATCAGAATCCATTTCCCTGTTCAAGAAAAAGAAAGCAAGTCATTCTGACAATAATTATTTACGTCAAAATAGCTGTGTGATATGCATATTTAATAATAGTTGTGTGATGTACTCTTACTCTTTGTAAGTACTTTAGTTCTCTCTTTTCTTCCTTTCTTCCTTCGTGGATGACGTTTGCTTGCCAGACCTCATCTTCTATTCTAAAATTGCAGTACCATGATTCTTTCTTCTCATCATAAATTCAAAACCTCATGCATCCTATAATCATTTCACAAAACCTAGCAATGCAAAGCAGCCCCACTTTCTTCCTGGATGTTCTTTGCTTGCTAGATATCATCTATGTTTCCACACTTACAGTACCATAATTCTTTCTTCTCATCATAAATTCAATACCTCATGCATCCTATAATCATTTCACAAAAGCCAGCAACCCCAATTTTCTAATAGTTACTTTCGTTTTTTTGCATAAGAAAAAAAAAGGTGATAAACACTTTCCTTCTTCAAACTGATTAAAAAAATTATCTTTTACGCATTACATAGCTTCCAAAAGACCTGACAAAACTTTAAACCTTTTCTGAGCTTTGCAAGCAAATTGGTTTGAAAGTTCTACAAAAGTAATTCTTTTGCAGTGTTTTGTAAAAGAATACATAGTTACACCAGAACACCCCAGCCATCACAATAGCGAAGACAAGATAGGGAAGAAAGGACACATGACAGCTGGCTCAGACTTCTTATTAATTGAGGTGTTATTGCACCACAAATTAACCAAAATTAAGCATTGATATTTTAAAAGCAAATTGCAGCTGTTTTCTCAGCGCAAAGAATATATCAGCACTAAAACCCGAACCTAAAAAGATCAGCAATTCATATCCACTACATTAAATCAAGCATATGCCTCTTCTCTTAAAATGAATAAAATAAGACTACATACCTCATGCTCTCAAGCGCAACTTTTTGCAGTCCAGGATCCGAGTCTTGTACCCTCTCCACGTACAACTCCAACTGCTGCTTCAAAGCCAAGTCCTCCTCCGACTAAAACACAAAATAAAAGGTGCAGTAAATTCACTGCGTGTACATCAAATTACAAGTAACATAAACATTTACCTAAAAAAGTAAACCCAACAATTCCAAACTAATTTAAGTATATAATTAATTTTACAACTAACCAGATCTTCGTCTTTCTTCTCGTCCTTCTTTTTGGGGTCTTTTGAAGGTACCTTGACCGAAGACTGGTCTCTGGTGGCTCCGCCACTGGCGTTGCCGCCGCTGTTGGGTTCCGCCGGGGCCATGTCAAATACGGAAGCTAAAACCCTAGAACTGATTAACGGTCGAACCGAGTTGTTGAACCAAACAATGAACAATCAAACTCAAACCGTAGATTTGAAAGAGATTAAGGAAAAATTGGAAAATTTGGAAAGCGATGGCAATGCTTGAGCCCTAGAAAGATGGAAGAAGAGAAGCTGGAAGAAATAAAAGCAGGTTTCCTTCTCGCCAAGCAAACTCTGTGTTGTATGAGTTGCAAAATTGGGCTTTAATGGGCCGGCCCAAGGTTCCACACGAAATTAAGGCTGTTAATATTTCAATTTGATTTCGATTTGAATTGATTCGATAATTTAAAATTTAAAATTAATAAAAAATTATATGAATATAAATTTAATTAAAAAATTCATAATTCAAAATAAATAGAGCGAATATGAATTTGACTCGATCCGATACATTAACAATACAAATCCAAATATATATAATATTATACGTATTTATATATAGGGTTTTATAACAATGCTAAAATGAATTTTTGGACGAAAAAAGTAATGAGCTCCTATGCAATATATCAAAATAGTTGATTTTTATATAAAATGTTAATTTGGATATTATCTACATTATAATTGTATTATTTATTAACAAAAAAAGATGCAGGAAAAACAATGAGCAAGAACTGAATGTTGTGATATAAAAGAATGCAATGTAAATTCTAATTTGATCGAAATGAGTTTTTTTTTATAAAACTTTAAGTTTATAATTAATTAATTGAAAAATCAAGTATATATGCATTTATAATGTCAAATAAGTACTATTATCAACAGCAAAACCTAAAATACAATAATATAATAAATGAATATGATTAAGTTATATTCTATTATTGCTTTTATATAATAAATAGATTTAAAAATTTATTCGTTAATATGTTGTGTGTATGTTTTTTTAAGGATGAATATTTTGGATTTAAATTCTACTAATTTTTTAGGAAAATAACAAATATTTGATTTTTTGGAGTATTTGAATTTAAATCTTTTTTCGGATATTCAATTTTTCTATGGATCCGAAAATGGTTATAATAGTCAAGATTCTATAGGATTTTGAGTCAGATTCAGATATGACATATCACTGTCGAATTCGGATCCATCATGATCCGATCTGAATTCGACCCATTGATAGCCATAGCACCAGATTTTAATCCGAATCCAATTTGAATTTAATCCAAATTTTAGAATTTTTATCCGATTAAAATATTCGATGAATCAAATCTAATTATAAATATTCGTAATTCGAAATAAATGGATTAGATAAAGAATTAAGCAATTCGATCCATTAAAGATTCAAATTCGAAAATATTAAATTAATGCTCTTTTATATAATATTAATAAAGATTTTAAAATAAAATTTATATATTATATTGACATAATATTTATATTAACATATATATTATACTATTAATATTAAGTTTTTAACATAAAAAAATTAGAGAAATTTGTTTAACACATAATTCCTCAAAGGAAAATCTTCTTCAATAAAAAATTCTTGTTTGGAAGAAATAGATCTTCCAGTTAACATTGATCTTCTTAATAAATGGATCATTCCTAAAGTGGATCCACAAATGATTTATCAATTGGGTACTTTCGAAAAAATTAGTTTAAAATAAATTGTTAAGACCATTGAGGAATCTATTCGTCTTTATAAAGACGATATTTCTTTACAGTTGTTGCATAAATCTGATATTGATAAGTATAATATGATTATAGATTTCTTCATATTGATTTAATTCAAGTTGCTTTTAAGCCACTTACTCTTGATATTTTGCCTGATAGTTTTGTTGCTATTTTGCGTGATGCTTGTAATCTTAATTGGAAACATTCTATCATGTACAATTCAGTTTGGCTCATGGCCCTGTATATTTTGATGTTTATCCTAATTTGCAATTGTCTCTTACTGATGTTAATATTTTAGATACTTTAACATTAAATGTTAAGTTACATGGATATAATTATATGCCTAATATTGAAACGATATGTATTTGTTATCATATATATTATAAACCGCTTTATACTTTAAATCCAATGTGTAAAATGGTTAATAAAAATAATAATGAAACAATTTTAATTGAAATCAATTTCTGTCAATCTCATATTATTACTGGAAGACCGATTAAATGGGATGAAGTTAAATTTCCTGATAATTGGATAATGGAAAAGGCAGTCCCAGTCCAACCTGTTATTAATACTGAGGTTAATCAAATAATTCAAACTCCAAATGAAAATGTTTCTATTCGATTTAGATCCAATAATAATAATCTATTAAAATCTTCTAAATCTACGAGATTTTCATTTTCTTTTCTTGACCCATTAGATTATACTGTTGAGAGTCTAATTATGTCTCGTGCTTCAACTTCTAGGATAAGGGAATTTACCCCTGAAGTTAGGAAAGATAATACTCTTGATACTCGATTTGATAAATTAAAAATTTCATCTTCTAATGTTGTTCATGGTGTTCCTGTAGATAATAATAGTGATGATTCTTTGGAACCCACTGAGTTTGAAATGGATTTTTTCGTGAGAAATACTTGCATTTAATTAATTATTTTAATGATTAAAAACAAAATGGATTTTTGTCTTGGTTCTTATCATAGAAATTTAATAAAAATTGAGTTTAATAAGGATAGATGAAAATCTTTTCGAGAATGGTTTTTTAGTAATTTTAATAAAGAACAACAATCTATTTTGCAAAAAGAATTTTATAAATTCATGTCTGAAAAGGATCGATTAGTTCCTTTTGTCCCTAGGTTTATGATTACTTATATTGAGCTTTATCCTTTTGTGTCAGAAAGAACTTATATTTTTGAAAGTAGTAATAAACAAAAATCTATTTTCCCCCACAAGAAACTTTTTATGTTGAAGGCAATAATAATTAAAATTTTCGCCTTTTCATAAATTATTAATCAGTGAAAATATGGTTGTTACTGCTAGAGATATTAATAAGCTGATTAAACAACAAAATTATAGTAATTTATATTTAAATGTTTTAGGAGAAAGTATTTATACCATTGATCAAAGGCTTTCTACTATTATTAATAATATTCATAAACTTAATAAATTTATGGATGATTTAGAAGAAAAGATTAATAGAACTTTTATTCCTCCTGATTTAACTGGTTCTATTGCAATGCCTAGCATCTAATCTCCCCCTGAAATTAATAATTTTAGGCTTAGATATATGTCTAAGTTAGAGAAATTAATAACTAAAAAATTTGCGGAGTTCAGGATTTCTACTCTTAATAATAATGTTGAAGATGAATCTTACCAACATGCTATTAATGAGGAAGTTAATAAACTTAAAAATATGTTGATAGACCCACTATGTGCACTTATTATTATCCTCACCCCACACCTCAAGATGTTTTGCATAAGGAACAAGATTTGATTCTCAATAATTCTTACTTTGGTAAAAATATTTATGAGTGGAATTTAGATGGTTTTATGGAGCGTCATATTTATAATTTGGTGTATCGTATGTTAATGTATAGTACTATCTGTAAGAATAATGGTAATTCTAATAAAATTGTTGCCAAAATGATAATTGCTGGTTTTACTAGACAACTTAAAGGTTGGTAGGATAACTATTTGACCCAAGCTAATAAAGAAGAAATTTTTAATATGGTTAAACAGGAGCATGAAGGTACTAGTGCTGGTAGTGTTAGTGTTGAAAATGCTGTTTATACTTTAATTATGACAATAATAGAATATTTCACTGGTTGATGGATTAATAATTCTGAGCATATTAGAATATTGCTTAATGGGTTAAAGTGCCAGAGTCTTACCTTATTTAGATGGTACAAAGATACTTTTTTGTTTAGAATTTTGGAATCCCTGAGTTTAATAGTACTCGTTGAAAATCTAAATTTGTTGATAGTTTACCTTCTTTATTTGTCGAAAGAGTTAGAAAAACACTTAGGCGAAATGATGTTAATATTGATTATGATAAGTTTACTTATGGTAAATTAATTGGAACTTGTATCCAAAAGGGTTTAAATTTATGTAATGAGATAAAATTGAATCAACAAATAAAACGTAATAATATAACTGAGAAAAAATAGTTAGGACAATTTCGTGGACAATTTGGTATGAACATTCCTAAACTAGTTGATAATAATAAAACTAAAAAAGATAAAGATGTTTTTTATTAAAAAAAAAATATAGAAAAAAATCTCATAAAAAAGAGAGAGAGAAAGAAAGAGAGAAAAAATCTAATAAAAAACTTTATAAGAGGTTTAAAAAATATAGTGTATGTTATAAGTGTGGCAAGATAGGTCATTATGCTGATAAATGCAAAATGCGATCTAAGATTAATAGTCTTGATATTGATGAAAATATTAAAGATGTGCTTTATAAACTTATGTTTGAGTTTTTTAATAGTGAAGAAAATGCTTCTTCTTCTTCTTCTTCTTATGATATTGGTTCTTTAAATGAATATTTTAATAATAGTTCTGAGTCTGAATGTGAACTTTGTAAAACAGGTAAGTTTTGTATTAATAGCAATACTAATAGTGATAAATTTGATAATGATGATTTGTATAAACTTATGTCGCAATTCCAATCTCATGAACTTAATGTTATTGATAATAATAATACTCTTGAATTTGTTAAATTAATTAAAGATCCAATCTTAAGATCTAAAATTATAGATCAAATTGAAAATATTCCTTCTTCTTGTAAAATTGAAGAATTTGTTTATAACACTTCTAATAATAAGGATACTAAACCTTATTCAGTAGCTGAAGTTTATAAAATTTTAGATAATAGGAATAAAAAGAGTAGTCATACTTTTGTTGATGATTTAAAACAGGAAGTTAATAATTTAAAAAATAAAATTATAGAAATTAAAAGAAATAATATATTTCTTGAAGAAAGAATGAGAAAATTAGAAATTTCTCAAGGAAAATAGATAATACCTAGGATAGATAACTTGTTTGATAATTTTCCTGATATTTCTAATAATTTATAAAGTGATGATTTTCTCCCTAAATTAGAAATGGTTACTTCACAAAAATGATTAGTCAAAATTAATCTTTTGATAGATAATAAATTTTCAAAAGAGTTAATTGTTTTGATTTATAGTGACGCTAACCTTAATTGTATTCAAGAAGGTCTTATACCTACTAGGTATTTTGAAAAAAGTTCTCATGTTTTGCGTTCTGTCAATGGTGAAAAACTTGATAGTAGTTTTAAATTATCCAAAGCTTTTGTCTGCAAGAATAAAACTTGTATTCCTTTAAACTTTTTATAAGTAAAAAATATTTCCAATCAAATTATTCTTGGAACTCCATTTTTAAAGAAAATATTCCCCTTAAAGTTGGTTGATAAAAAGGGTTTTTATAGGAACTTTTGAGAGTAACAATTTACATTTTCTGTTTATAACTGAACCTTTTTCTAGAATCCTTAATAGAATTGAAGACTTAATAAAAGCTAAGACTAATCATGTTAATTCTTTAAAACAGGAAATTGTTAGTCTTAATATTGATGAACAATTGATTAATCCTAAACTTAAAGAAAAAATTTCTTTTTTTGAAAATCAATTTTCTTTGTCTATGTGTAATGAACATCCTAATACTTTTTGGAATAGGAAAAAACACATTGTTGGTCTTCCCTATGAAGATAGTTTTGATGGAAATATCCCAACAAAGGCTAGGCCTTGCGAGATGAATTCCGAATATCTAGTTTAGTGCAAAAAGGAAATTGAATCCTTATTGCAGAAGGGTCTTATAAGACCTACCAAGTCTCTTTGGTCCTGTACTGCTTTCTATGTTAATAAACATAATGAGCAGGAACGTGGTGCTCCTAGATTAGTTATTAATTATAAACCTCTTAATGAAGTCTTAAAATGGATTAAATATCCCATTCCTAATAAAAAAATTTGCTTGATAGGTTATTTGAAGCTAATATATTTTCAAAATTTGACTTAAAATCTGGTTATTGGCAAATTCAAATTGTTGATAAAGATAAGTTTAAAATTACTTTCAATGTTTCTTTTGGGCAACATGAATGGAATGTTATGCCTTTTGGTTTGAAGAATGCTCCTTCAGAATTCCAAAAAATTATGAATGACATTTTTATTCCTTATAATAATTTTATCATTGTATATATTGATGATATTTTGGTCTTCTCTAATAGTATAGAAAATCATTTCAAACATCATAATATATTTAGACAAGTTATTATTAATAATGGTCTTGTCATTTCAAAATCAAAAATAATTTTATTTCAAACTAAAATTAAATTTTTAGGTCATTTTATTGAAAAAGGGAAAATAATTCCCATTAATAGAAGTATTGAATTTGCTGCAAAATTTCCTGATAAAATAACTAATAAAACTCAGTTTCAAAGGTTTTAAGGGAGTCTTAATTATATTTCTCTTTATTATAAGAATCTTGCTGATGATACTGCCACTTTATATGATAGACTAAAAAAGAATCCAAAGCCATGGAGTGATAGTCATACCCATGCAATTATTAAAATAAAAGATAAAGTTAAACAATCACCTTGTTTAATGCTTTCAAATCAGAATTGGGAAAAGATTATAGAAACTGATGCATCTGATATTGGTTTTGGTGGTATTTTGAAACAAGTTAATCCTAATAATAAACAGGAAATTCTTGTTCATTTTTGTTCTGATAAATGGAGTAATAGTCAGAAGAATTATGCTACTATTGCTAAATAAATCTTTACAATAGTTAAATGTATTTTAAAATTTCAAGATAACTTATATAACCAGTTTTTTATAATTAAAATTGATTGCCAAGCTGCTTAATTCATGTTTAATAAAGATTTCAAACATAATGTTTCTAAACAAATATTTACAAGGTGGCAAGCTTATTTAGCTCCTTTTGATTTCAAAATTGTTTATAAGAAAGGAACTGATAATAGCTTTCTTTATTTTTTGACTCGTGAATTTTTATAGGATTTATGATTCCTCATAATCGAGGAAGAGGTTCCAATCCCTTCTCTAATAGAGGAGGACGAGGTTTAAATTTTGCTATTCTAAGGTTGCTAATACATCATGGCAAACAGAAGCTTATAGCTTCAAATATTTTACAAGCATCATATGTTTCTCATATGCTTCTCAAACCTCTAACCTAGACCCTGTCCAATCTGACCCTTTGTCTACAGAATTTCTGCAATTTAAACAATTTAAAGAAAGTTCTAATAGGGCTTTTGATTCTAGCTAATCAACCCCTTTGAAGCTTGAAGGATCTAATAGACCTTCTAATCCTTCTTTTGTTGATATAGCCACAAATACTACTACTCCCGATGATGAGGATTCCTTCACAACATTTGAACAAAAAAACCATAAGGATATAATAATGATTCTTGAACATAGTGATCTTAAATGGAGAAGTGATCCTTGGATAATAATCCAGCATTATTTTGATTCAGCATCATATGCTGTAGGTTTTTATAAACCTCGATCATATTTCAAAAATATTCTTATCACTACAAGCTCTTGTGTGATCAATCATTTTTTCCCTAGCTCACTGGATAAGTCTGTGTTTAATTTCTCTAAAATTATAATTAAGAAAATTATTTTGATTGAGGAGTGGGGAATATCCTCACTAAAGGAAAAAGAATTTTTTGTTAAATATAATAGGTTACTTATAAATTTAATTTTTGGAATTATACCCAAGCTTTTCAAAATATATTTTTATATGAAAATCTAAGAAGGAAGCATACTTGGGTTGTAAAAATTTGTCCTAAGGTTTATAAATCTTAGATCCCAAATTGGTTCATAGATTGGTGGAAATCTTATAGTCCTACTCATAATATTCTCCTAGAGCAATTCGGTCATGCTTTTGATCAATGGGTCAAATCTTCTCCTAGACTCCAGGAGGCTGAAGCCGAGAATCAAATGGTTCTCAATAAGGCTGCTATGTTCTTTTTTATAGAGTTCTCTTTTCCATGGATTTGGAAATGGGTTCCAGAGTTCGGTTATATTGAAGATAATATCCCATATTTGTTTTGGATTTTTAATATAAAGTGGTGGAGCAAAATGTAGCAGATTGATAATGCCACTGGAAAAATTGAAGGCCAAGAGACCTTGGATAATATTATCAAGGTGACAAAAGTTAATATGGAAAATATTAAAAAAGATAAAAAGAAGGAAGCAACTTCAATTTTGGGGAAAGCTTCTGAAAAAATCAAGATGAGGAAAGGTAAATTGTCCAAAGCAGATCTTTTTAAAGAAGTGCTTGAAATGGTGCAAGAGGAGATTAAAGATCAATTTATTGATATTGAGGAAGATGAGTCCTCCAGTTGTTTAGGTGATACAGTGTCAATGACTACTTTGTCAAAATAAAAAATGGACGAAAATCAATTTGGATGCTTAGTTGGAGAATCTCAAAACCCTGATGATGATATACCTTCATGTTCTGAAAATGCTTTGGACGCAATGCTTGAATCTCTCAGAAAAGAGAATCAATCATAATATGACATTTGCAATGACATCAAATTATAGTATGAGTGGTGAAAGTCACTGTAATCCCAATAATGTTATAATAAGATAGAAACAGTTGTCTAAATAATTCAGATACTGTTTACTATTTGCTTTTGCTTTTGCTTTTACTGTTCCAAATTTAAAAATTTTGAAATCCACACAGTATTTTACTTTTTACTATTCGGACTTTAGAATTATATTTCGAAATTTGTAATAATTTTTTTTTTATTTTCTATTTAAGGGCTCACAATTGTATATAATTCAGAGCTAGAATTTAGAGTTAGATTATTTAAATCTTCATATTTCTTTTGATTACATACTTTTGTAATTTTCATTTCTGTAAATTAATAAATCATTGGGAGCTAATTAAAGCTTACACTCCTTGGTGTCTTGGTCTCTCCAAGGTTAGTACTTTATTTTTACTTTTATTTTTGTATATTCCTAGCTTAATGGAAGGCTAAGGAATTCTGTGTTAAACAACCATGAGTTGATACTTTCTATATTATTATGGTCATAATTGAATAGGCATATATTGAAGGTTTTAGATCTATTTGATGAGTTATCCGATCAGGTTCAAAGGTTTAATGGCACTCCATGTATGTCTGATTCTGGGTTATATCCATTGTTTGCCTTTGTTAGTCGAGTTGGCGTTTGTGAGCGTTTGGGTATTGAATCAGATTTATATGGTGGGCTGGTTAAATTCAGGTAAATGATATCCTGAGTTTCAACTATAGGTTGGGTATCGTGAACTCGTTTTGAGATCTAATCCTCCTTCATAAGATCCTGCCCCCTCATAATTAAAATATTCGGATCAAATCCAATAATAAATATTCATAATTCGAAATAAATGGATTAGATAAAGATTAAGCAATCCAATCCGTTAAAGATCCAAATTCAAATTTTAATATTTTTTTATTAAATTAATACTCTTATATATAATATTAATAAAGATTTCAAAATAAAATCTATATATTATATTGACATAATATTTATATTAACATATATATTATACTATTAATATTGAGTCTTTAACATAAAAAATTAGAAAAATATTAATAAAATATCAAATATAATAACATATAATAATTCATCTATGCATTAATATAATGTGAAATAAAAAGTTAGTATTTACATATTTAATATTTGGACCAATACATAATAAAAAGTTGTTAAAAATTCAAATATGACATATATTTACTTCATAAATACAATATATTTATAAAATTCAAAAGAGAAAAAGGAAAAAAATAGAAACAAAAAAAAATCGGGTTAGATTTTTTAATCGAATTTTGGATATAGTACTAACAAACAAAGATCCTAGGATTTCTGGTCGGATTTTGATATGAATTTTGATAATCAAATTTAGATTTGGATATGATAAATCCGATCCAAATCTGATCCCATTGATAGTTCTAGAAATACTTCTACATGGGCGACAAATTGCCCACAGATAAATTGGTCGGGGAAGCTTCTTAATATGTTATCTATACTATTATCTATATTATTGTAAAAAAAGAAGTTCATTTTGCCTCTAAAATGAAAATTACTTCATGTAATTTTATATTTTTTTTCTAATTTTATGTAAAATGAAATATAGAAATATTAATTGAGGATAAAATTAATATTTTATGTATATTATTAGAGGTAGTTATGATATCAATTTTCAAGTATACCAAATTCATTATTTTTATTTATCCCACACATTCATTTCAATTAAGTTACAATCGTAATATGATGATGTCCAAACAACTATTTATGTATTTAATAATTATTATTTCTCCTACAACTACTAACATATTAAAATGCCTTTGTTATTTCTTCTAAAACCACTTATCTAATAAAAATTCCCTTTATTTCTCCTACTCCCATGCATGACTAAAAAATTCACATTATTTTTATTGTATATTTAGATTCAATAACTTCTTGGAGTGGGCTAATTTTCAAGGTTCCTAGCAATTAAAATTTTTGTATGATTGCAATTAGTATTGATATCTTATAATTAAATTATATTTCATTCATAATAATATTATTGAATCTATGTTGAGAATGAGAGACATGGTGCTTTTAATTACACAAATAATATAACTACTCAAAAAAATATTTTATGGGTGTGGAAGGTGCGTGCAACTACAACTAGTACTATTATAGAAAGAAAATCTAATTTGTGCTGAAGTATAAGTAAATTTTTGTCATTTTCATAGATGTCCTTGGATTCTCCCAATTTTTTTTTAAAAAAAATGCAATATAGAGATTAAAATTAACAAAAAATGGATATGTTAAGATAGTGATTGGTATACATGAATGAAATTAGATGAAAACGGAATGACTTTAGGAATGGAATAAACATGGGAAAGGAATGAAGTTAGTATAAGCTATTCTATACTTTGTATGATAAAAGAATGGAAAAGAAATGTAACCCCCATTCTTTACTTCATTACAATACCATGATTGGTATTTAGTAATGAGAGTATTTTAAACCACCAAATTATCTTTTTGTACCAAAAAAATATTAAAATAAAATTTTTTATTGATAAATTATTTATATCTCATAATTCTATGCTTTTTTATGCAATTTTTAATTTTTTATTCTGTAAAAGTGTGTGACAAAGACAATGACTTATTTACGTTTGGAAAGTAAAATTAATTTTTTTATGGATAAAAATAAAAAGATGTACTACTTGGTTAATTTTCCTTTTACTAGAGTTCAAAGATTATGGGAGAAATCCTTGTAGATAAGAAGATACTATTAAGAAGATATATATATATATATATATATATATCAAGGTTTTTGTGATGGCTTAGAATTCAGTTAATAAATATTAGAAGGTAATTTTGCCAAATAAAAAAATAAGTTCATTCCTAATGGTATGATTAGTATATAAGAATGGGGAGGGAATGGAATGGATATTCTCAAGTTCATTCTTGAACCCACGATTGATATAATTTAAAGATGGGAATGCCATTTCCAAAAGGATGAGTTTAGCCATTCCTTCCCTCTTTCATGGGTTTAGTCATTCCCAGTTAATTGGAAATGAAAATATATATATATATATATATATATATATAAAACACAAAATCACACTCTAAAATTTAACAAAATACTTTTATATTTAAGAAAAGAAGTCTTCACTTTATAAATATTTGATATTATATTTCAACTTATTTGATTGCTACGTGTTTTTATTTAATTATATATTTTATTTGTATATTTTTTTAGCAATATTATATAAATTATTATAAATTATTATACAGATAAATATAATAAACAATAAGTAATAAGAATGACTATGCGCACGCATCTCAGTTTTTATAGTAAAAAAGTAAAGGTATCATCGACTTGGTTCATACTAGTGAAATTTATATATATAAAGTTTATAATATTATTTATATTCATATATCTTTGAATGATTAAAAATATATACAAAACTAATAAATAAAAAGTTGTCCATTCTATCAACATTTCTTTAAATTAAACTTATAAAAAATATAATAAATCATTCTAATCTTATCACAAAAAAGTTAAGCATTCTAGTTATAAAGTATTGTATAAATTTTCAATTATATTTTAACAAACAATTCAAAAGAGCTTGCTAAATTATAATTTTAAAAATAATAATTTTAAAGGAATTGTGTTTATACTTTTTTGCATAAACATATATATGTTGTTGATAACATATAAAATGCAAATACTTACTAATGTAATTCGAATAACATTCAAAGTGATATTAAAATTGAATAATTATATACTTACTCAAAAAAATTTCTACAATAATATATAAAAAATATTTACTAATAAATACTTTTATTTTAATAATTTTTTACAAAAGGGTTATTTGGTCATTTCAAAAGTTAATTCCCTTCCTACTAGTCATTTCTATTTATCAATCATTAGAATGGAATTAAGAAGGGAATGACGATTCATTCTTTTCATTCCTTGTATATACTAATAATAGGATAAACTATATGAACATCATTCAATTGTTGAAGTAATTTCATTCCCATTTAATTCCATTCTTGTATACCAAATCACAACCTAGTAGATTGGGAACAGCTAAACATATGAGAATGAATGGCTAAACCAATATTTTTAGGAATGGGGACTCCTACGGGAATAAGTATTCCCATTCTTAAATTATATCAATTAAAATATGATTGGTATGTAGAAATGAGGTGGGAATGGAATGGGCATTTCCAAATTCATTTTCCAAATCCATGATTGGTATAATTTAGAAATGAAAATACCCATTCCCATCGGAATTTCGTTTCCCAAAAGGATGGGTTAAGCCATTCCGTCCCACCCCATGGCTTTAGTTATTCCCAATACATTGGGAATGGATATATATATATATATATATATCCATTATATCAACAACTCTTCAAATTAAAGTTATAAAAAAGTACAATAAATTGTTCTAACCTTATCACAAAAAGTTAAGCACTCTATTTATAAAACATATTATAAATTTTTTAATTATATTTTATCAAAAAATTCAAAAGAGCTTGCTAAATTGTAATTTTAAAAGGATTGTATTTATACTTTTTTGCGTAAACGTATATAATTTGTTGTTAACATATAAAATGCATATTTATTGATGTAATTCGAATAACATTAAAAGTGATATTAAAACTATAAATTATAAACTACTCAAAAAAATATCTACGGTGATACATAAAAAATATTTCACTAATAAATACTTTTATTTAAATAATTTTTTACAAAAGTACAATTTGATTATTTAAAAAATTCATTTCATTCCTACTAGTAATTTCTATTTACCAGTAATTAGAATGGAATCCAGAAGAAATGATGATTCCAATTCTTTTGCATTCTTTGTATATATCAATCATCGGATAAACCATACCAACATTATTCAATTCCCAACTTCATTCCATTCTCACCTACTTCCATTCCTGTATACCAATCACTATCTTATAGGTTTAGGAACAAAATTGCAAACGCTCATTCCATCTCACTTTATTCTTGCGTACCAATTATACTATAAGTAGTTTTGATACCAACATTAAATCTTATAACCACATTATAATATTCTTTTTATAGGGTTTTATGGGAAATATCTAAAATATTGCCAAAACAATTATTAGAACTATTATTTTTCTATTACCACCAATTTCTAATGTTTTCAAAAAAATAATATTTTGATAATTTTTTTGGTAATGTTTCAAATACTTACAAACAATATTTTTGCATTGAATTACTTTTGCCATAATTTGAGTTTAAAAAATAGTTATAGGAAAAAGTAGCTATTGAAAAATTCATTTGCACGTGAAATTAGTAAACTATGTTTTTCTTTCTTTTTAATTAATTAACATAATTTTAACATATTAATATTTTGACTAGTATAATATATAAAATCTTTTATTGAGTTCTTAGGTTGTCCTCGTTCTTTTCTTTTATGAGTCAATTTTTACTTTTATTATTGACAATGGACTAAAATTTACATATTTTTAAGGGATAAAAATAGATTGACATCCGAACCATGTTTGTTTTTATACTTTGTTAATTAAATTTTTTTCTGTAAAACTTTAATATCCAAACTACACTTTTTTTTTTCAACTTACCATATATGAACAAATCCTAGTGGAATATTTTGAAAAAACTTCGTCATATCAATGCCAGGAGTCTCCTTTTTCAAGTATTATAGTCAAAATTTCTAATTTTATGAATATAATAATCATCTCCTTGGTGTAGTCCTGCTAAATCGCAAAATGCAGCGAACTTTTTTCAGTGTAATTTTAGGTGCATATCTCATGATAATTAACTTTAAATAGATTGTCTTTTAATAAAGTAATAAAAATTACCTTTAGAAAAGACTCCATCCACTCATATAATATAATACCATGAAATATTTTACCAAAACTAGTTTATGTATGGCAAGGTGAAAGAAAAAGTACAGTCTAGAATGTAAAATGTCATGAAAAAAAGTTTAATTAGTAAAGTGTAAAAGCACGCATAATTTGGATAGCAAAGTATCTTTATCTCTATTTTTAAAATATTTATTCTTTCTTTGTATAAAAAAAATATGCATTTAGGAACATCATGCATAATTGCTAGTACCATAAAAATGATACGTTTGACTAAGATTTATTTAATTTTAACCCAATTTAAACTCTAAAATTTTTTAAATTTTTAATTAGTTATAATCATTATTATTTTTGTAGTTGAACACTTATTATTTCATTTAAATATCAAGATAAACTTTGCCAGTTTATTCCGTTGGAATTTTTCCGATGGAACCCTTGAAAATCATTGGGAATATGATTCAATTATATGATTGATGCTGCAAAGAGCGTAACGGTCCGGAACTCCAGTGGATTTGAACGATATTGGGCTTGAAATCTGCAACCAAGAACAAATGTAAACTAGCCGAGGTGCCCCGACTAAGGCACTCCAACGCTCAAGTCAGATTTTTGGTAGAACGGAGAGTATAGAGAAAGTATATAGTGAATAGTATAATTGCATTACCTTGAGCATGGTGGTGCTGGTAGAATATATAATCTGATGAGGGTGTGATTTTACCTAAGTACCCTTATCGGGTGTACTTGGGTTTTCCTCATGACCGGGGTTTGGTAGTCATTTTCTGCTCAGATCTCGGGGCTGTGCCATGTGGCGCAATCTCCTATTTTTCTGGATAGTCACGTTAGTAGGAGCGCGCCTCTGTCAGAGTTGTTGGCAGGGTTGTCAGAGTTGTTGGAAGTGGTTACATCCATTGGCAGCAGTCACATCCGCTGCCACGTATGATTTGTTCATAGTTCACTAATTAGTGTAATGAAAGATATGTTCATAGTTCAACCATCAGTTTCCCACCAATTTCATTTTTTCTATTGCAAGAACAAGAGGAAAAATACACAAAAAGTAAAGAAATTTAAAAACCAAAACTTCACTAACCAAATAAATAAATAAATAAATAAAATGCACTGATATCATTTTCCCAACAATTTCTTATTACTTCAAAACTTTTCATCAACTTGAATTCTAATAAAAAAATTTGAAACTTATATACATTGAAATCAAATCGAAAATTATCTAAAACTACCCAAAAGATAACATTTCCCTTTGGAACATTTAACGATTGAGGCACATCATCAAGATGAATAAAGCAGTTGAGGAGCATATGGGATCTACCAAGAGTAGATTTTGCTTGCATGGTGTGGGTTAGTCTAAATGATGAACACTATTTTTTCAGAGAAAAGTAAATGCATTGGATAACTCAGGTTGATTATGGTCCAATAGGCATGGCACTTGTTGAACAATAGTACTTAATGAGGAGGCTACACAGAAATGCTTGTAACATTTTTTTTAAAAAAAGTTTGTCCATGTCGTGGTATTGGAAAGATGCAAAAGAACACGGGCAAAGAAAATTTTAGAAAAATTAAGTAAGGAGTATTGATAGAAAATTTCATTGAAAGCCTTTGGAGTAAGACTCTAGTAGAAATTTAGTGAAAAACATGTCATTAATGAAGATTCAAAATGAATAAAATGTAGGGTTGATATGCTTTTGATTAAAAGAAGAAAAGCCTTGCAGACCTTTGTATTGTCAAAAAAAGATTGGATAGGTATAAAAATTAATGACAAAGTAAGGTATCAAAAGTGAATCTAATTTCTTTTGTAGGTTTCATGTTAGATATGATGGTTGTGCAATTTGATGTTTTAGAACATGTGAAATTTAGTAGTTAGACACTAACATTTATGTTTGTATGAGAAAATCATATTCGTATGGTATTTTACTACATTGTAAATAAAAAGTTATATTGAAGAATGCTACATTTAAGGTTTTTGTGAAACAGTCAGGCCATCACTACAAAAAAAAGATAGTTTTTTTCTATGGTTGCCTAACCATCATCATCACTAATAAGTGTTGGCAATGTTGTATTTGCGATGGCTGTGCAATGATTCGGTACGCATAGCATTTCTAGCCATGGCAAATACTTCACCATGTTGTGTAAAGCATAGCGAAAGCTTTAACTATGATTTTGCATTATATTGGTGATTGTTTTTAAAAGGTGGGTGAATTCCTTGAATAAGAGTTATGAAATGCAAAACTATAGCCATTAAGTTTGTTCAAACCATAGACAATAACTTAAATTTTTGGCCACTCCTTTTGACCACGTTTTAGAAATGCATAGGCAGTATTATAATTATTCATTACGATATAAGCATGTAATGATGAAAAATTGCTAGAATTTTGACCATAGTTTGACAACCATAGCTAATACTCTAATTATCATTTAATATACATTTCCCATATTTTGATATAAAAATATTATTTATACTTGTTTACATATTTGTGAGTTATATATTCAAACAATAAATTTCAAACTTATTAATATTCAACATCGAACACCAACTAATCCAAGAAAATAGTCGATATTAATGTCCATAAAAAATCTATTAATGCTTATAGTTGTAGCTAAAGTAGTTTATCATCATAGAATCAACTCAAAATCTAACATATTTCCAAGAGTAAACTGATAAAACCACAACCATTATACTAAAAACCAAAAGGTATGTAATGTTAATGAAAGTCATGTGGCAACCATCTCATTACATCTGTTTTTTCTATTTATGACTTTTGATAAGATAACTAAAGATATTTGTAAAATCCTATTCTACTTCACAAGTTTTCCTCAAAGATCATGGAGTATACTTGCCTCAAATTCTCATATCCTCATCAAGGAGTCATGCACGAGCTTCCTCAAAATTGTGTACAACAATATAATAGATGAATCAGTCAACAATTTGTTAAACCGAATTGTAAAATTCTCTCAAATAGTCCTCTCATAATGATATCTTCTTTTACAAGGAGCATCATCATCAAGAAATAGGGTGCATCGATCCATAGCAACCGCACAAGAAATACTGACAAGAAAACTAAAATTAACAATTAATCTAGTTCTTACCAAACAAATAGTTCAATTGATCAATGACACTCCATTTTCTAGCCACCTAATGCATTACAGATTGTATTTAGCCGCAATGTATCAACAAATACTGTTAGTTATTAGGCCAAATATATTTGATATAGTTAGATTTCATCAACTATGTTACATGTTCAGAGAAGCAGCTTACAATTGAGCTATCTATGCAAATGCTAGCCAAAGTAAGATAGGATCAAGCTTTAATTATCTTGCAAACGCATTTAATAGGGCATATGAATTTTTTCATGTATGAAAAATTGCTATAAATTGAAAGTCAGTTTATTCTCAAAAGTAGAATAGATCCTTTTCCTAGATTTGCTTGTGTACCTAATCTAACTCCAATTATTCCAAAATTTTCTAATCATGCAAGTTACTTACTTTGGAAATTACAAGTCCCTAACCACTCCATTCTCATTAATACTTAACACTCATCTCTGAGTCAGGAACTTAGTACACTAAATCTGAAAGTTAGTCAACATCATGCATGAATATAATACTTCCGCACCACCAAACCATATCTATAGCATATTTCAATAGTTTAATGAATCCAATAAGAAAATATAGATAAAATGCATACTAGTATCATATAAATTTCCATATTCACAATCACATATTCATATCGCATTAAAGTTGTTCATAGTTAGGCACTAATAAATTACTTAGTACTAGTTAGACTAACATATATAACACTATAATATAATTAAAAAAAATATTATGCCTTACACAATTACCTAATCATTATGGCTATAGTCGGGTGCAACACAAAAATCATCATTGTGTCTAAATGAGCACTAGATCCAGACATTGCCTATATGAGAATCAATTATAAGTGTTTTAATGCGAAAATGAGCAGTAAATGTAAATGTAAGAGTTGATCTTCCACAAGGAGATGATATAGAATCAACTCCATCGATGTTGCTACAAGCTACTTGAAATTCTTGCAATGTAGAGGAATCCAACAAATTCACTAAAACATTCATCTTTTAATTTTTATAATTTTCCCTTACGATTAATAGTAAAAATGCGTAATTGTTGGATTTTAACTTTCATTTTATATTTTGTTTAGCAAATTGAAGATTCGAGATAAATGCAGTTGAAAATTAAGTATTTGACATTCTTGAGGTAAAAATCACTTTCCCGAAGAGATGAGAAATGGAAGATGGAAATAATTGAAATGCGGACGTGTCTTGCTTCACAGAACTTTATGCAATTTTAATTAGGAAGCATTCAACTTCTTTTGGCAATTGTACATTTTTGGGATATTTCAATTTATATTTATTTAATTAGGAGAATTTAAGTTTTCCTACTCTTGTAGGACTTTTATTAGTTTCCCAATTGCGTTAGGAGTACTAGTCTATTTATATAGAACTAGGAATCTTTCATAGGGGTTTTTCATACTTTCATATTTTAGTTTTCTTTGTTTTTCTCTCAAACATGAGTTGCTAAACTCTTGTTCTAGTCTAAGGGATTATTGAAGTTTGGGTTTTTTAGTATTTGTGAGATCTAAATAGTTTTATTCATATTTTTTATTTCCTGAGTAGCTATTTATCTTCTCTTTTCATTACAAATATTCAGGCTTATTGAATTTAGGGCCCAAATTTGATAGTTTAGAATATTTGTTCTATCAATTAGAACATTAAATCTGTAATTGTTTAATTGTTCTAATATTTATGGCAAATAACATAGTTATGTGTGGTGATATGTATGATTTATGTTATGTAGATAAATAATTTAGTCTAAATGAACCCTGCTTGTGTGTGTTTGTTGGCTAGGGCTGGTTCTCTCTAGTTTCTAATGTTGTTGATAAATTAAATCGTAGGAGTGTTCTTTTAGGGTTGTTAATTGGCAAGGAAAATAGCAAATGAGCTTCTCTTAGTTATTAAGATACTAAGGAGAGATTGGTTATTAGAGTGTGTGAGAAATTATAACCAGTTTATTCAACAAAAGAGGAATTTAATTTTGCATCAATGATTACATTTGTGAACTAAACTGAGATTTTACCTTAGGTTAGATTTCATTCTCATTGTTTTCTTATTTAATTTATTTTACTTCTAAGATTTTAGCTTTCTTTGTTTCATAAAAATTCCCCTTCTTTTCTACTTTATTTAATAAGTTGAAAAAAATAAAATTTATAGTCCTTGTGGAATACGACCCTACTCACCATTGGTTACAAATTAGATTTTTAGAGTAGAATTTTATTTTTGTTGGATTCGACACCCATCAAATTTTGGCACCGCTACTGGGGATTGGTGTCAAATAATTTTGTTTCTTTTAATACCCCAATCTTCTTGTACAGGTGAACTTCAATATAATCTAAAGATTGAGAAGACTGCTCGTAGATTATGGAAGGAGACTAGATTACAAAAGAAAGGCAAATCTTCCCTTTTGAATCTTGATCTAGATACATCTAGCTTAGTTAGTTTTAGGATTCGGAAAAAGAAGAAACAACGGCCCATGAAAGAACTTTAAGGGAGTTAGTTGAACTAGATTTGACTTAACAACTACTTTGTATTGAATATTTGGAGTTGGAAACACCTTTTTAGCTAAAATTTGGGTTAATCTATCTACTACCATTTTCTGCAGTTTGGAGAATGAAGATCCCCATAAGCATTTAAAAGCACTTCATGTTGTGTGCTCAACTATAAAACCCTAAGGAGTCTCCAAAGACCAAGTCAAGTTGCAAGCTTTTTGATTTTCCTTAGTAGATAAAGCTAAGGATTGGTTGTTTCATATACCCTCTGGCTTTGTTACTACATGGATGGAAATGGCAAAATTGTTTCTTGAGAAGTTTTTCCCTGCTTCACGTGCTACTAGTTTTAGAAAAGAGATCAGTGGGATAAAATAGAAAGGCACGGAGAATCTTCATGAATATTGGGAAAGGTTTAAACAACTTTATGCAAGTTGCCCACAACATGGTATTACTGAGTGACTTCTCATTCAATATTTTTATCAAGGACTTCTACCAATGGAAATGAGGATGATGGATGCAGCAAGTCAAGGAGTCCTAGTGAACAAAACTTTAAGCAAAGCTAAAGAATTAATTCTATAATGGCTGCCAACTCTTAATAATTTGGATATTCTTGGGACTTTCCTAGAAGGGTCAATGAGGTAAGTAATTCATCTTTTGAGCATCAAATTTCTACTTTAATTTCTCTTGTTCAACAAATGGTTGTAGGGAATACACAACAAATTAAGGCCTGTGGGATTTGTACCATTGTTGGTTTTCCTTCGGATATGTGTTCTACACTTTAAGAGGATTCCCATGAACAAACCAATACAGTAGGAAGATTTTCTAGACCATAAAAAAAAAGTACAATCTCTACTCAAACACCTACAATCCAAGATAGAGGGATCATTCGAATTTCAATTATGAAGGGAGACCGCAGAACTACCAACACTTCCAACAAAAATCATCTCCTTTATAGCAACTATCCTCTTCAAATATAGGTATGTCTCTTGAAGAGATTGTTAAATCACTTGCGACTAACACTTAGCGATTTCAACAGAAAATGCAAGCAAAAATTCAAAACCTAGAAAATGCAAGTAAAAATTCAAAACCTCTTGATAAGTCAGCTAGCCACCTCAATGAGTAAGATAAAATCCCAAGGGAAGTTACCCTTTTAGATAGTTGTCAACCCTAAGTAAAATGCTAACATGATTACTTTGAGGAGTGGTAAGGAGCTGAGGAACCTAGCAAGAAGACACGAGAGAACACTATTATGGAAGAAGTGGAAAGAGTGATTGTCTTGCCCTAAAATTTGATTGAACATTCACATGAACCAAATAGTAAAGTGACAAGTTCATTGGTTGTACACCCCTTCTTTCCTAAAAGATTTGCTAAATCCAAAAAGTATGAAGAGGAAAAAGAGATTCTTGAAACTTTTTGCAAGGTCAAAGTAAATATTTCATTACTTGATGCAATCAAGCAAATGCCTCAGTATGCTAAATTTCTTAAAGAATTATGTATAAACAAAAGAAAATTAAAGGGTGATGAAAAAAGAAGTGTGGGGGTAAAATGTCTCAGTAGTGTTACAAAGGAAATTGCCTCCCCAAATGCAAGGACCCAGGAATGTTTACTATTCCTTGCAAAATGGGCAATGTTGGAATTGAAAAGGCTATGTACGATCTGGGTGCTTCAATTAATGTCATACATTTTTGTATTTATTCCTCTTTGAATGTTGGTCCCTTGAAAGAACAGGAGAAGTTATTCAACTTGCTTATAGGTTTGTTGTATATCTAGAGGGAGTCCTAGAAGATGTATTAGTACAAGTTGAATTGATTTTTAATGTTGATTTTTATGTATTTAACATGTTTGAAGATAACTTTCCTAATTCATCACAAATATTGTTAGGAAGACCTTCTCTTAGAACCTTTAGGACGAAAATTGATATGCATGATGGTACACTCACTATGGAGTTTGACAGTGATGTAATTAAATTCAACATTTATGATGCCATGAAATATCCTAGTGACGTGTCTTGCATTTTTGTTGTGGATATTATTGATACTTTGACTCACAAAACCTTTAATTTGAATGATGATGATAATTTTGTGACGTGAGGAATAGTTATATTTAGCCAAATATGTTAAAAAGATGTGCTTTTTGGGAGGCAACCCAAACATTTAATTTGTTCATTTTTTTAAAAAGAAAAAAATTCTATTTTTTAGCATCTTTAATTAACATTATTTATTTATTTATTTTATGCAGGAGACATCTTAAATTAGCCTGTGGGCACAATTAACTTAGACAGAAAAGTTCTTCAAATTACTTATCCCCACGCCTTATTCAAGGACCTTTTCTAGTACGTTTGAATTAGTAGACAGAAAAGCTCTTCAATTTATCCATGCCCACACCTTATTCAAGGAACTCTTCTAATACCATTAGAATTATTTGACAAAGTACTCTCATATCTACTAGTGCCTACACCCTGTTTCGCCACCGTTTCTACTACTAACCGCTACCTCTAAACATCACCACTATCAACACTACTGTAACACAACTCACCACTATTTCCAACACCATATTTTCATTGTCAGCTACTGTATCTAAACACTACCACTGCCATCAACTACCGCTATGAATTAAATCCAATACTCACGCCCCTAGTTCCACTCAGTCTTTGAAGCCATGTGGACCTTGTCCCTTAGAGGAGTCCTTCTTTCACCTTTATTATGCATTTATATTCTTATTTTGAGACATTGAGGCCAATGTTTAGCTTAAGTGTGGAGAGAAAACTTGGATTCATTTTGCTTCAAACATGCATGAAATGGCTCTTTATTCTTCTTATTTACTTCCAAAGTAGGCTTTAGTTTTTGATTTGTTAATCTTTCTCATTGACATTTTGCCTCTTTTCGATGCTTTTCTCTGAGGTAACACTTAAATAATTGGGTTAAATTAGGACACATTGTGAAAATGACATGAATAGTGGAATCCTTAATTATTGCACTTTGACTTGTTGCCTTGTTTCTTGATTTGGATAAAGATATATGGAGGAATTAATGCAAATCATGCCTAATAATTGTCATGCATAGTAGGTTAACTTTTCTATAACTTTCCTTGATGAGCATATTTGGGTTGAATTATTGAGTTGAATGTGCTAAGACAATGAAGATGACTAGCTTTAACCATATAACCCCTTTCAAAAAGGAAAAAAAAGAAAAAAAGAGCACTAGCTTGATTACTACACTAATCACTAAACTAAAGTGATTAAGAGTAGGGATAATAACCATCTAGGTTTGTGACTGGCTAAGTAATTGGGTGCATTCATCACCAATGTTTGTATTCACGTAAAAATGTTGGATGGCACTCTAGACAAATTGTGGCCAATTGAGTAATTGGGTGCATTCATCACCAATATTTGTATTTGCATAGAAAGGCCGGTCTATGCATTAAATCTAGTGCCAAAAAAAAAGAGATCAAATAAGGTTTTTCTTTTCATCCTTTCTGTTTTCTTACATTCGACTTGCTATTTCTCTTTGAATATGTGATATCATTGCATGTTTTTGATAGTTGACCTTCTATGTCTAGACTTGAAATAAAATTAATGAACAAGTGTTAAATCCCTTTTACATTTCAAGTTCGAAGATATTGCCATGGTGATAGGTTATTTGTGTGATTTATAAGGGCTCTTTCTATGAAGTGCATGTTCCTACTTGTGTCATGATTCATCTCTCCAAAATATGATAATTTGAACTATATTGGGGGCAAACTGAGAAATAGGTAGAAGGGAGTGTGAGAAAGGTTGATAAATTGGGGTTATTGTATGCTTGAGGACAAGCATTGTCTAAGTGTGGGGGAATTTGTTAAGTTGTATTTTTGTTATTTAATTCGTATAATTTCCCCTTATGATTAATAGTAAAAATGCTTAATTGTTGGATCTTAACTTTCATTTTATATTTTGTGAATCAAATTGAAGATTTGAGCTAAATGCAGTTGAAAATTGAGTATCTAACATGCTTGGGGGACAAAAATCACATTCTTGAAGATATGAGAAATGGAAGAATGAAATAATTTGAGTGCAAACATGTCTTGTTTCCCAAGACTTTATGGGATTTTAATTAGGAAGCATTCAACTTCTTTTGACAGTTGTACATTTTTGGGATATTTCAGTTTATATTTCTTTAATTTGGAGAATTTAAGTTTTACTACTCTGGTAGGACTTTTATTAGTTTCCCAATTGTATTAAGAGTAATAGGCTATTTATGTGAAAGTATGAATCTTTCCTAGGAGTTTTTCTTCTTTCACTCAACATATTTCTTTTTTTTTTTGTGCATTTTTCTCTCAAACATGAGTTGCTAAACTCTTGTTCTAGCCTAAAAGATTGTTAAAGTTTGGGTTCTTCAGTATTTGTGAGATCTAAATAGTTTTATTTGTATTTCTTATTTCTTTAGTACTTATTGATCTTCTGTTTTCATTATGAATATTTAGGTTTATTGAATTTATGACTCAAATTTGATAGCTTCAAATATTTGTTCTATCAATCACAACATTAAATTCATAATAATTTAATTGATTTAATACTTGTGGCAAATAACATAGTTATGTGTGGTGATACGTATGATTTATGTTATGCAGATAAATAATCTAGTCTAAATGAACCTCGGTTGTGTGTGTTTGTTGACTAGGGCTGGGTCTCTCAAGTTTTATACTGTTGATAAATTAAATTCTAGGAGTGTCTCTTTAGGGTTGTTTATTGTTAAGGAAAATAACTAACGAGCTTCTCTTAGTTATCAAGATAGTAAGGAGAGATTGGTTATTAGGGCTTCTGAGCTACTATAACCAGTTTATTAAAAAAAAGAGGAATTTATCTTTGCATCAATAATCAAATTTGTGAACTAAATTGAGATTTTACCTTAGGCTAGATTTCATTCTCATTGATTTCTTATTTAATTTATTTTGTTTCTAAGATTTTATCTTTTTTCATTTCATAAAAATCCCTCTTCTTTTCTATTTTATTTAATAAGTTGAAAGAAATAAAATTTATTAGTCCTTGAAGAATTTATTTTTGTTGGATTTGACACCCATCATACAAACTGCTTGAAATGCTCACAATGCAGAGGGATCCAACAAAGTCACTAAAACATCCATCTTTTTCTACATTATCTCCATTTGAAAGTGAACTTGATTTATCTCAACCTTTACTTCATTTTACACCTCAGCAAAAATTTCTTCACGAAGCTCTTCCCTCATATGAGAGCTAGACATAGAAGAACTTTCATTAAATTATGTAGGTGTAATCTCTTTCCCCATGTAGCTAACACGTCCTTGCCCATCAATTGCAATGGCATTCTCAAACAAATCATCTTTGAACATTTTCGTCTTTCTGGCGGTAGGCACTTGCTTGACTTGCTCTTTTATCTCATCTTAATCCAATAGAAAAAAGAAGAAACTATATCAGAAGGACATTACATATATAAGAATAAATATAAATACACAAAATTTATATAATTCTCATAAATAACTCAACAGTCTCTTGATTTGCATTCTTCCCTTGCTCTCTTGAACAAGAGGCCAACCATAAATTTAAATTAGTTGGATTATGTAATGCCTTAGAATTTTACTTTGTATTTAATTGATTAATTTACCTTATTTTAGTTTATTTATTATTTAAATAAAAAATGTATTGCCTTCGAATTTCTTAATTTTTTTACCATATGTTTACCCATAATTTCATTTAATTTTATTTATTATTTACCATACCAGTTAGAAGATGATACAGATAAATTTGATAATTAAAATATATATAAGTTATAGTTTTCTTATAAAATTATTATATGATTATCGAGAATTAGTAATTGAGACCCTAGGAATTAATAGTAGAATAGTTAGGTTTATTATAAGGATATACTATTCCTAAGAGATAAATACTAGAGTTTAAATGAAGAAAAACACTTCTCTCAAATATAGTCCTACACTCAAAACCCTAGCCACTCAGTTAAAATACAAAAAGGAAAAAAATGGCAGAGAGAAGGGTAGAAGAAGACAAGAAATGGAAAAAGGGAAACAAAACAAAGTAATTGGCATAACCAAAAATTCTCCAATCAGGCAATCGGTAGCACCCTAGTAGGATTGTGGGAAAAGAAAAGGTAATTTCTTACTCTTGATTGCACTTACTCCAATTGATTTCCCTGTTTCATATATATATGTTGCAAAACTACGAGTGAGAAATAGAAAGGTCATTCTAAAGGAATTTGATTTGGTTGTTTCGATAGCTGCAATTGTTGACCACCCTTGGCCAATTTTGAATTTCCAAATAGTGAATTCCTGCAATAATTGTTGAGGGTTAGAATACAATAGCTGCAATTGTTGACAATTTAAGTTGTTAATGGGTTTTGGATTAACTTGCCATGTATTGCCATGGATGTTATTAATTGTTTGGAAGCAAATTAGTGATAGATCATGAAAACGTGCCACTTGGAAATGAGATTTCATGAATAGGAAAATTTCCAATATACTTACTGCCATATGTGTTAGATAGATCTCTTGAGTAGGAAATTACCCTGTAATTGCTTATCTACCATGAAATTGCCATGAGGTTAGTGACCCATAAAGAGTTGGATTTAGTTTGATGATTGATAGTGAATTTGATATGTTGCTAATCATATACATGGTATATACATACACACACACAAACCCCTATATATATGTATTTTAGTAAAAATTTTAGGATTTATTTACTATTGAATTTTATAATTTATTTAGGTTAATTATTTGCTTATAATTTTGGAATTTTGAACGGACTTTACATGAGAAATATATGTGTAGTAAAATTATTTAGTATCAAATAGGATTATTGGGTCTTAAGATACTACAAGCTTATGGTACCCATAAGGCTAGTCCTAATAAGTTTTGTCTTGTTAATTAGTTAAATCGATGATTGATGTATTTATTAAATGAATCAGGTGACTTAGTTGTTGATTCGATTAATTCTGAGATAAGCGATTGACATCTAAGATTTTTCTCAAAGGTGAGTGTCTAAACCTATAAATATATATTGTTATGTTTCAAAATCTAGAAGGATATATGCTATTATATAATTGTTCATAACTTGTTTTCAACCTACACTGCACTATATATGAATTCCACTGTGCACAGAAGGAATTATTCTTTTCTTGTTTTATTTTTGAATAAAAGAAATCCTATGCTTTTATGATTTTTTTTTTGTGCTTCTAGACTAGTAAATTAAATTTGATGATTAATTGAACTACTAGAATTACTATTACTGTTACTATTAGTTGAATCCAACTTAGTTTAGGTGTGCGAGGGTCTTCATTGGGAAGCAACAGGCTAGCTAGTTGAACCCTAAGCCCTTATGGCCTAATTCCTCCAGCATAATAGAAGTTGTTTGTGGTTGAGGTGGGTCGTAGGAACTCCGGGGGATGCTTGGGCACTGTTTTGGTAAGGTCGCACCTTACCTGGAGTGATAAGGGACTGTTATGGTGGGATTCACAAGGTTGACTGGCTACAGCAAAACTGACTGATCATTGTATTTAAATTGATAGTCTAAAAAATCATTTAATAAATTTTTTAACTGATTACTACTTAATCATTTATAAATTTCTCGATTGTTACTGCTAGACCATTTTATGAATTTCACTTATATTACTTGAATATTCCCGCTGTACAAAATAATTTTGATTCAAGAACTCACTTTATACACACTTGGCACTCATTGAGTTTTTTACTTGCACTCTTTTTATTTTCTTTAACTTCCTTCTGGTAGACTTAGATCCTAGTACTAGTGAGAAGGTGGATCCTGCATATGATGGGAATCAAGATTGAAGACTTAGTTTTGGATTTTGTAGTAGACTAGTATATTGCTCCTAAGTTTATTAGTTCTGTTTTGTTTAGTATGGATTTTATTTTGTTTTAGATCCACAAAGGCTTTGGTACTTTGAGTTTTGTGTTATGAGTCTAGTTTAGATTGGTTTGAGTTCTTGTTTAACCTTATGGTTTTAGATTGTTAGTATCATTTATTTGGGATTGAATTTCATGCATTGAGACTAAATTGTATGGTTTGATTTTAGAGCATGATAGAATGGTATCAGAGCCTAGGTTTTGAACTTAGGCTATGTCAGGATAAGATCCTTAGACTGTGGAATATGGGATAGAACTCTTAAGAATTAATTTGAGTATTTAGGTTTCACCACTAAATTAAATAATCAAATTTCATCTAATATTGAGGTTATGAGGGACTGTTGTTAGGTTAGCAAGCTAATAAAATTGAGCACTTTTGGTTCTGGACGATAGAATCCATGACATACCATAGACTTAGAATGGAAATACTATGGGATTTAATATATTTTTCCCCTTGAAAATTGTGAATACTTAGCTATCTTTTTCTGAAATAGCTGCTAGGAGTACTTTTATAATTCTTTCATTGATCTAGGTTTATTTTGGTAAGATGGTGAGTCAAAACTTGCATAAGTCAGTTCATGATTTACATGTTTTACCCAGACAATTAGGGTTAGTTTTCAAGAGCTTAGGTTATGGTTTTAGACTAAGATGTATGTTTGAAAATTTTGGTGAAGTTAGAGACAATATCTTAAGTTGAGAATTAGAAGTTTTGGGATATATTTTGGTATTAAGGACAGCTACTTGACTTTGAGAAAGGAATGCTACATGAAAGAATGCTCATCTAGGATCCTAATTTTACATGATCAGATTTTCAAATGGATTTTTCTCATAGTTACTGATTGAATATAGAAAGGTGCAAAACATAATAATTGTGGGTATATCTTTCAGATGTTTATAGCCACTTGAATCACCTTAATCCAATTTATAAGGAGTAAGTTGTGACCAAAATACTAAGATGTATCCAGTCAGAAGACACAAGACTTTGATATCCCAAAAATGGATATTGGTAACACCATTACTACTTATGCCCAATAGAATTAAGTAAAATGATCAACATACAAATTTTATGTCTGTGTCTTAGGTTTCTAAATCCTCCTAAATTACCTCAATATAATTTATATAGAGAAAGTTATGATCAAAATACTAAGATATATCAAGTCTGAAAATATAGAATTTTGATTTTTCCGAAAATAAATAGTTTTAACTCTTTTACTGCTTGATCTCGATAGAATTAAGTAACATGATCAACATAAGATTTGTAAATATATATCTTAGGTATTTATATCCATCTGAATCACTTCAATTTGATATAGGGAGAAAGTTATTAGTAAAATGCAAAAGTGTGGCATGACAAAAAAACACAAGGCTTTGATTTTCTTAGAATAGAATATTGTGATGCCTTTTACTACTATATTTAGATTTAATTTGGTACGATGGTGGAAATATGAATTGTATATATGTCTCTTATGTTTCTACATCTATTTGAATCAACTTCATTAGATGTATATGGAGGAAGTCATGACGAAAATACTAAGATGTGTCAAGGTAGAAAATACAGACTTTAATTTTTCAATAGCAGATATCTGTGATGCTTTTTGTGGTTTGATCCTGATGGAATTAAGAAACGTGATCAACATATGATTTGTAGCTATGTCTGTTAGGTTTCTATATCCACTTGAACCACTCTAATCTGACATACATGGAGAAAGTTATGGCCAAAATTCTAAGATATGTCAAATCAAGGACTTCGTAGGCTTGGATTTGAATTTTCATCACACTTATGAATCTTGGACTCAATTTTATTCCTTGATATATTGACTTATTTGCACAAAGGTGTCAACATAAAACCTTTTGGTCTCTTTCCTAGCTTTTCAATATTGCAAGAATCACATCAATTGGGTCTCTAGAAACGAAGATATAAGCATATTACAAGAGAAATTACCTACAAACCTAGGGAATTCACTTTACCACCCATGATCGTGAAAAGAAATCTTCCATTGGGGTCTTTCCAGGAATAAATCCCAGCATCTAAAGAATTATATATGATGGTAGAAGTAGAACTTGAGGTACAATTGCAGGAACTATTGAAAGGAAGTTTATTTGACCAAGTCCATTTCCTTGGGAACCTTAGTGTTTCTTCATAAAGACAAATTATGGGACTTTGAGGATTTGTATGGACTATTGAGCTTCAATAATGTTATGATTGAGAATGAATACCTCTTGCACAAAATAAAGGAACCCTTTGATCAATTATAAAGATCTCGAGTTTATTCTAAAATAGATCATAGACAAGGGTACTATAAATTAAAGAGTAGAGAGGAAGATATACCTAAGATAGGATCAAAGTTTTGACATGGTCATTTTGAGTTTGTGGTAATACCATTTGGGTTGACTAATGCACTGTTGCATTTATGGATTTAATGCACCATGTGTTTAGGCCATATTTAGATCAACTCATAGTTGTTTTCATTGGTAATGATTTTGTCTATTCATAGAAGGAAAAGACTTACGAGGAACACTTAATGATAGTACTGTAGACTCTTTGAGAATATATTTTAGCTTGATAGAGCAACCTTTTAGGGTATTGTTGTTTCTAAAGATGGGATCTCAGTTAGTCTATCCAAAAATTGAAATGATACTAGAATAGATGGGCTAGAAATTGTGACTAAGGTGAGAAGTCTTTTGGGATTGATAGGTTATTACAAGAGGATTAGTACAAGATTTCTCAAATTAACAACCCTATTGTTTGGGTTAACTTAGAAGAAGACGCCATTAGATGGACTCATAAATTTGATCTTAGTTTTCAAAAGCTTAAGAAAAGATTAATTTTGCCAACAAAACTGGCCCTATTTGAGGATATTGAGAACCTTGTGGTATATACTAATGCTTCTAAAGAAGGTTTGGAATGTTCTAGTGCAAAACGGTAAGATAATAGTCTACGCCTCGAGAAAATTAGAACTATAGGAGCAAACTATCTAATTCATGACTTAGAGTAAAGCGGATGATAGAAGAAGATTTTTGCAATTCAGTGTTGGAGATATGGAGTTTCTAAACTGTTACTCAGAAAAGGATCTGCGATGATTTGTGTAGTGGCTTATTGACTTATTTCACTATCAAAATTTATGGAAATACATAATGTCTTCTATGTGTTACACTATGTAGGTATTAAGAGGATCCATAGCATATCATAGAATATTAGAATTTGTCACTTCAAGAAGGGTTGACTAAGAAGAGCAACTAGTCCACTTCCAAGATTAAAAATACAAATATTATGCACAAAAGAGTATCCTACAACTATGGAGATACCATGAGATAGAGGATCTGACTTGGGAAAATAAGGAGGAAATGCAAAAATATCACTAGGACTCTTCCCTAACTCATGTTAGAATTTGGGAACCAAATTCTTTTAAGGGGGTAGGATGTAATGCCCTTGAATTTTACTTTGTTTTTAATTGATTAATTTACCTTATTTTATTTTATTTATTATTTAAATCAAATAATATAGTGCCTTCGAATTTCTTAATTTTTTTTACCATATATCTACCCATAATTTCATTTAATTTTGTTTATTATTAGCCATATTGGTTAGAAGAAGATACAGATAAATTTGATAATTAAAATATATATAAGTTAAAATTTTCTTATAAAAATATTATATGATTATCGAAAATTAGTTATTGAGGCTCTAGGAATTAATAGTAGAATGGTTAGGTTTATTATAAGGATATACTATTCCTAAGAGATAAATAACTAGAGTTCAAATGAAGAAAAACACTACTCTCATATATAGTCCTACACTCAAAAACCCTAGCCACTTAGTTAAAAAACAAAAAGAAAAAAAATGGTGGAGAGAAGGGTAGAAGAAGACAAGAAACAAAAAAAGGGAAAAGAAACAAAGTAATCGACGAAAAAAAAAATTCTCCAATTAGGTAATTGGTAGCACCCTAGTAGGATTGTGGGAAAAGAAAAGGTAATTTTTTACTCTTGATTGCACTTACTCCATTTGATTTCCTTGTTTCATACATATACGTTGCAAAATCGAGAGTGAGAAGCAGAAAGGCTATTTTGAAGGAATTTGATTTGGTTACTTCAATAGCTGCAATTGTCGACCACCTCTGGCCAATTTTGAATTTCCAAATCGTGAATTCCTACCACAATTGTTGAGGGTTAGAATACAATAGCAGCAATTGTTGACAATTTAAGTTGTTAATGGGTATTAGATTAACTTGCCATGTATTACTATGGATTTTGTTAGTTGTATAGAAGCAAATTGGTGATAGATCATGAAAACGTGCCACTTGGAAATAAGATTTCATGAGCAGGAAAATTTCCAATATCCTTACTGCCATATGTGTTAGATAGATCTCTTAAGTAGGAAATTACCCTGTAATTGCTTATCTGCCATGGAATTGCTGTGAGGTTAGTGACCCATAAAGAGTTGGATTTAGTTTGATGACTGATAGTGAATTTAATATGTTGCTAATCGTATACATGGTACACACACACACACACACACACACACACCCACCCCTGTATATATGTATTTTAGTAAGAATTTTAGGATTTATTTACTATTAGATTTTATAATCTATTAGGTTAATTACTTGCTTATAATTTTGGAATTTTAAACAGACTTTAAATGAGAAACATATGTGTAGTAAAATTATTTAGTATCAAATAGGATTGTTGGGTCTTAAGATACTACAAGCTTGTGGTACCCATAAGACTAGTCCTAGTAAATTTTATCTTGTTAATTAGTTAAATCGGTGATTGATGTATTTAATAAATGAATTAGATGACTCAGCTGTTGATGTGATTGATTCTGAGATAAGAGTTGACATCTAGGATTTATCTCAAAGGCGAGTGCCTAAACCTATAAATACATATTGTTATGTTTCAAAATCTAGAAAGATATATGCTATTATATAATTGTTTGTAACTTGTTTTCAACCTACACTGCACTATATATGAATTCTACTGTGCACAGAAAGAATTATTCTCTTCTTGTTTTATTTCTGGATAAATGAAAACCTATGTATTTATGATTTTTTTTTGTGCTTCTAGACTAGCAAATTAAATTCGATGATCAACTGAACTACTAGAATTACTGTTACTATTATATTTGTTGGATTCAACTTGGTTTAAGTGTGCATGGGTCTTTACTAAGCAGCAGTGGGCTAGCCAGTTGAACCTTAAGCTCCTATGCCCTAATGCCCCCAGTGCACAATAGAAGCCGTTTGTGGTTGAGGTGGGTTGTAGGAACTTCCGGGGATGCTCGGGCACTGTTTTGGTAAGGTTACACCTTGTTTAGATCGATAAAGGACAGTTACAGTGGGAGTCATAAGGTTGATTGGCTACAACAAAACTAATTGATTATTGTGTTTAAATTGATAGTCTAGGAAATCATGTAATAAACTTTTTTACTAGTTATTGCTTAATCATTTATAAATTTCTCGATTATTACTGTTAGACTATTTTATGAATTTCACTTATATTACTTGAATATTCTCACTGTACAAAATAATTTAGATTCAAGAACTAACTTTGTACACACTTAGCACTCACTGAGTCTTTTACTCACACTTGTTTTCTTTTTTTAAACTTCCTTCTGCCAAACTTAGATCCTAGTCCTGGTGAGAAGGTGGATCCTACATATGATGGGAATCAAGATTGAAGACTTAGTTTTGGATTTTGTAGTAGACTAGTATATTGCTCCTAAGTTTATTAGTTCTATTTTGTTTAGTATGGATTTTATATTGTTTTAGATTCATAAAGGCTTTGATACTTTGAGTTTTGTGTTATAAGTCTAGTTTGGATTGGTTTGAGTTCTTGTTTAACCTTATGATTTGGATTGTTAGTATCATTTATTTGGGATTGAGTTTCACGCATCGAGACTAGATTGTATGGTTTGATTTTAGGATGTACAGATTAGATATCCCATCTTGCTTAAGCTGGTTATTCAATGTTTTAAATTATGATATAAGATATACAAATTCTCGATAAAATTTTTGTAATTTTATAATTTGATACTTACCTCCACTTAACATAGGAAAATATGTTCTACCCATTCTATGTGGATGTCACTTAGGTTCTAATCTCAGCATTTTGTCTTGCTCTTTCATACAACAACTATTTTATCTTAAAGTAGTAATTTTTTATTATTAAATTTAAAATAAATATTATTAAAAGTCTAATTTACAATAAGGATATGAATAGTATAAGCAAACCCCTAAAATGCTTGAGTTAAGATTTTTAAATTTTCCAAATACCTACACGTTCATTGTTTTTTCAATAATCCACAAGTGCAAACCATTTTCTAGGTTCTAATCACTCATCTAGCACCGTATTGAGATACTTTGGACCATCTTTATATAGTTCACAATAAGAAGACTTCACTGTATTCTTTGAACCTTTCCATAGAGAATTCAGATTTGTCAAAACACGTTTCTTTGCTTTTGGGGGCAATGTAGTGTTGGCCTACATAGATACCAACTATTGATGTTAGAAATAAGCAAAAGAGTAAAGTATAAAATATAACACACCGTATCATATCACAAAATTCATTACTTGAACTTCATTCCACATATTGTCAAGTCTTGGTGTTGGCATGTTACCACCTCTTATAGTTTAAAGCAAATAAATTAGCCATTTTTGCAAGGACTCCAAAAGCGATGCTCAACTGTGCTTGATCTTTGCAAATAATTTGACCAAATTCATTAAACTTTAGCTCTAATGATGTACCAATATGCCACTTCATAGGCAAGTGCAAGGAGCCTCTACCCTTTCTCTTAGATGATCCTACCAAAATAGAATGTGTCATTAAATAAAACAAAAAAAGAAATGTTTAAAATATGTGTTATAAGGACTTAGAATAGGTTTAGGATATACTAGGAACCAAATAGAGAATTACAAGTCAAGAACAATAAGCAAAATTAAAACCCGAAAGTACTTACTTCCCTTAAGATATTTCCATGATTTAGGAAGAACTGAAATTCATCAAATAAAATTACAAAAGCTAGTTTATAATCACACAAGCTTCCAACACTTCGTAATTAATCTCCACTTAGCACCAAAAGAGGAGCAAAATTTGTAGCATAAAAATTCTAAATAGTAAATAGCAAAAAGATTTCAGCACAATAGACATTAGGTGCCTAAATACTACCACCCGTAGTAAAGTTATTGCAATATTAGCAAAATTTTCTCAAGAACTGCTGCAAGTTCAGCTGCAAAAACCTCTTTTTTTCTCCACATTTTTGTCTTGATTGCCTAGAAAAGATTAGAACAAATCAAAAGTCCTTTTGAGCATATTTATGGAAAAATAGTCGCATTAGAAAATAAAGAAAAGCATTTGTAGCAGCAATAGAGGAGCCAAGAATCCAACCTACACTTTTCCAAGCTTATCTTGACAAGAATTTGCAAATACAAGTGTAACTGTCCCTTACCAAGTTGTTCAAACAAGATGTGCAAGAATTCCAACTATTCAACCAATATTTTCTTAACAAAAACAATGACAAAGACAACATGTTATAATTTTTGAATTATATAATATGTTCATCGTTGTTTTACCAACATTGATCGAATTCTTTTCTATTACTAATGAACAAGTTCATATGATAGTGCTAAGTTGAACTTGAAACTAGTAAACTATTTTTTTAGTCTGAATAGAAAAAAAAAGCCCACATTATTTGTAAGAATGTAATCAAGTTATGTTTTTATTTGAAGTCAAGAGAGTTTCTGAATTAATATATTTTTGTCTTATAACTATTATAATAACACTAACTAATATATTGATACTAATTGAGACATAATGCTACTATTGTTATAAGAGCTAATGAGGTGGGTCTAAAAAATCACCCTGTCATTATTGGTCAACACATGAAGCTATTACATATTCTACTTGCAATTAAGTAATAAATATAGAAAATAGTAAAATTCTTTGATCTCATTACAAGGAATTCAACAATTTGACCACCAGTCATTGACATTCCACCAATATAGTCAAAAAATAAAATGCAATAATTTTGAAATCAAAGGAATTCTAAAGTCAAACGAAAAAAGAAAATAGAAACGAGAAAATTTTAAAATCTTACTAGAGTCAAGATGAGGGACATTACTTGAAATAAAACCTCCAAAAATCAAATTTCTTGGGTCCTTTTAATTTGGTAGAAATCTTTTAGGTACAAATCACAAACTCAAAGCAAACAATGTAATTAACATCTAAGCCGTAAAAAGAATGCAAAATGGGGATCGAATGCCATAACAAAAGTTGTTTGAAAATTGTAGCCAGTGTATGTGTTTCGACGGGGGTAAGACTATTGTGGGGTGTGTGAGAGTGTGGTGATGGACTACCTTAGGGTGTGTGAAAGAGAGATGGAGGGAGACGTGATTCATATTTTGATGTCTATGTGAGTTTGAGAGAAGAAGAAATCAGAATTAGGAAAAGAGAAAAGTGGAAAGAGAAAAAAAGACAAAAAAAAAAATTGAAAATAAAGAAGAGAGAGAAAAATAGAAGGAAGAAAGAGAGAAATCAAGTATTTTATTTCTTACACATTAAATTGTGAGGAAAAAAATTGGGAACAAAAGTAACATAAATAGGACATAATATTTTTTTGTTTACCTTAAAAAATGTGTTGGTGATAATCAATCATTGCCTATGATTTAGCTTTCAACGGTAGGCTTTCCAAAATATTATTACTTATGATTGTAACTGTATAATTAATAATTAGACAATGCCTATATATTTATCTGAAATATAGCCTTTTATAATTGTTTTATGCCTACACATGCTAAAGCATAAGTAAAAGTTTAATCCTTACACATTGACAAGAGTAGACAAAAATGGAGTAGCGAAAAGTACTTTTTTTTTTCATAGTGAAATTGAGTAGTTTGATTTGTTGTTCTACAATATGTGTAATTGAGTAGTTAGACACCAACATTTATGTTTGAATGAGAAAATCATGTTTGTATGATGTATTATTACATTGTAAGTAAAATGTTATACTGAAGAATGCTACGTTTAAAGCTTTTGTGAAACAATCTTGCCATATGAAATTCAAAAACATGTATTTGAATATTGTAGCCTACATAAAAAATTGTAAGGTTAATATTTTGTATTATCTTATTGAGTAATATTATTTGAGATGCTATGGTGCACATGATAATATAGACAAAACTTGCTCTTTTGATTTTGAGGATAAATGTAGCTCAAATTCTTATAGTGATGGTCATTCTAGTGATAGATATTAAGCTAATTCTTAGGATTCTATTGATGTTGATGATTCAGAAGATGTGTATGAGGAGGTTTTATTAGAATTGAAATTTTCCATAGTGGATAATGCAGAAAAAATTTTATGCTACATATGTTAGCATTATTGGTTTTTGTATTCAAAAGTAGGATGTGAAAAACCATAATGGTCAAGTAAAAAAATTAGATATGGATCCATAATTTTAAAGGTTTTAGTAGGCAACATGATGAAGGGTTTGTTAGCTATTGAGAACCAAAGCTTGATTTTAGTGTGATATGAAGCAATTTTGAGTATCGCATGATCGATATTCTTACTAGTATTGTGACAAGATTCAAATCTTGATACAATCAATCTTTAGAGGGATGTGACAAAAGGTATAATATAGTGTGTAGCAATTTAAATAATGTATAATGCTCACAAATTGTTTATATTGTAAATCATAATATTTTGCAAACTTTATGGTTTGAATTTTAATGTTGTAGGTATTTATCAATTTCAAATAAATTAATATTGTTACTAATGACAGATTCTAGTACAAGCCATCATTTGTTTTGGATTGTTTGGAAATGTTCGGTGGGGGCTTGGAAAAATGCCATTCAAGAGGAAAGATATCTACAATTGATTGTCCAAGTATAGAGAGAAAAGAATTGAAGGTAGGGATGTGAAAATGTTATTGTCAATATTGAAAAATATGAAGAAGTTGGACGAAGGGCTAATATTCAAATATAGAGTTGATGTAGATACGACCCTTACTAAACGTTTTTGGTGTAGTGGAATGTTCGGAGTTGAATATGAATTATGTGTAGAGTTTAGTTTATATTTGACAGGAGTTATAAGACAAATACATATAGTTTTCCACTTGTGTTATTCTTTGGTGTGAGAAATCATAGTTTGACATGTGTGTTTAGGTATGCAAGTATATATAACAAGAGTATTGAATCATATTATTGGTTGTTTTGTTGAGGTAATGAATAGGAAGCAACTAGTCTTGGTGCTTACTTACCAGGACTTCTTCATACGCGCAACTATTCTCAATGAATTTTTACAAGTTGCCTATAGAGTTTGTAGTTAGAACTTAGAAAGAAATGTTAGATAGAGGGTGAAAAATCATTAATTTTGTTGTGAGTTTGTGGGGTTGTTAAGAAAGCACAATACTATGGGGCGAATTTGAACAATGTTGGTCAAACTTGATTGAAGATCATGGAGTAATAGAATATTTGTAGGTTATTGATATTTATGAGAAAAGGAAAATATGGTGTGAAGCCCATTTTTGAGAGATATTCTTAGCAAAGATGAGAACTACACAATGTGTAGTGTCTTTAAATTCACTAATCAAATTATCTGTCCATCAAATGTTAATATTGATTGAACTTTTGAAGCATTATAATAGAGCCTTGGAAAAAAATTAGGAGTAAGTTCCTAGAATGAGCGTGAAAAGTGGAAACCTGAGATCAAGTGGGGTCCCCTTGTGAACTTAGAGAAGAACGCAATTAATATTTGCTATAGAAAAATATATTATGTTATATGTGACAAGATTAAGGCTGAACAAGATATTAAGTTGGAGAGCAGACATGATATTGGTGAGAAGAAGCATAGGTTGATCTAGATGAGATTACACAACATGTTTTGATTATTGATCTAAATAAGGACAAATTCATGTGTGATTGTAAGATGTTGGAATTCGAGGGGGGTATCATGCCGACACATTATGTTGAGATTTAAATGTTTGAGGCTTTTCTTGCTACTGAATTACATGATACACAACACTCTATGTTTGCAAACTTGATGAAAGAATGCTTGAATTTGTCTTACAACTCATCTCAATATGAAGTTGTGATTTCATTGTTTATGCCAATGAAGCTGAGGACTAATTGTGAATTAGGAGAAAAGGTTGTTCTCAAGCCAAGAAATAAAAATGTAGCGCATACAGATAAATGCATTCCAACTATCATTATTTGAGGAAATTTATACGTGGTGGTTGGTGTACATATTAATTTTAATTTCATGTTATTTGGTAGTTGTTAATGGTGTTTTATTTCATTTATTTGTTATAAAAAAGTTTATATTTTTATAATAAGTATGAGTGTAAAGTTAGTATTTGCATGAGTAATATAAATATAGAGAAAGATTGAAGCAGACAAATCTCACATCAGGAAGAGCCTCTTGCTATGGTACCCTTTTGTGCACACTAAACATTTTGGACCATGATGCATCGCCACAGAATGTTAAATCTAAGTGTTAGTAAGAATAGTAAGATTAAGTAGAAATGTGGAACTACCCAACCTAATCCACATGTGGGTATATGAGACGAATATGGAAGCATAAACTATAATGGAGTGGTTGTCCCCATTTCTCAATACCATAGACATTCATAGTTCTAAGGTTCGGTGGTGGTTGCACGGTCATTCAATAGTTGCAACAGGTACAACTTTATTTATCCAGGGGATATTCAATGCACTCTTTGCATGGCAATATAAAATAAATATTTCCTCAAGTGCGGGTAAGTTGAGATATTATAATCAAGTTTGAGTATTGATTTATATATTGTGTATGGGAGATATAATGGTCATTAGAAATTGAATCTTATTTTAGCTATTTGTTTCATGTCTTGCATGATGTTCAAGTAATGGTCCTTCCTTGATTGGTGTCCCTCGTGTTGTCATTCTATATCAATATGTAAATCTTTTGAGTTTGGGCTTTTATTTTGTATTTGTAATTAGTTATATTCTTGATTTTAGATACATGTACTCTCTAGTTAAGTTTTTGATTTAAATTGATATTTTTATGTAATTATAAATAAAAAGTACTATGTGTTGTATAAATTAACATTTGCAACTGCCTATGGTCGAGTGCAACACGAAATCCATCGTTGTGTTCTAAATGAGCACTAGATCCAAGCATTGTCCATATGAGAATCAATTATAAGTTTTCTTATCTTTTCTACATTATACATGGAAATAATCAAAATATATATAGATATAAAACTAACCTAAGCACTAAATGTCTATGCAGGAGTTGATTTTCCATGAAGGGATGATGCAGAACCAACTCTATCAATGTTGCTACAAGCTACTTGAAATGCTTGCAATGCAAAGGGATCCAACAAACTTACCAAAATGTCTAACTTTTATTGCATTATCTCTATTTGAGAGTGAACTTGAGTTATCTCAACCTTCACTTCATTTTGCACCTCTGCATGAATCTCTTCACAAAGCTCTTCCTGCACATGAGGGCTAGAAGTAGAAGAACTTTCATTAAATTTTGTAGGTGTAATCCCTTTCCCATTACACCTAACACATTTATGCCCATCAACTGCAAAGACATTCTCAAACAAATCATCTTTGAACTTTTTCATCCTCTTTGCTTTAGGCACTTACTTGACTTGTTCTTCTATCTCATTCTAATCTAATAGAAAATTGAAGAAATTGCATTAAAATGTTGTTACATATACGACTATTAACAAATCGAATCGAGTCCTATATATGAGGATTCAAATTCTATTCAATTCATTTTACTCATATTTGTATTCGTATTTGAATTCGACTCAAATTCTAGATTGGGTTTGAATTTGATTTAAGTAACAATTTGATATATTCAGACTTGATTAGGATGTACGATTTACTCAATATTTTTACTTGAATTTTGAATTATTTATTGATTTTTCACCTGTTATTGTGGTCACAAAATGAAAATACTTAATTTATCCAATGAGCAAATCTCAAATACTTGTAATAGTTGACATAATATTCAATGGCTTTGTAACTATAAATCATAAAAATATATGCAAATTTTCCACATAAAGGAAAATTTTGAATAAAATGATAGTTGAACACTTGCGTTATCTAAAAAGCTCCACATTGTCCACAACAACAGAAAATGATCAAAATAAGACAAACTACAAGATACAAAAGAGGGATCAAAGTAGAGGAACCCCATAGATGAAAACACTGAACTAAATAGCTACAAGCTTAAGTTAATAAATCCCAAAAGACATGATGCAAAAATATGTCATAGTTGTTGAAATGAATGTAACCATATACTCTCAACACAACATCATACAATTTCAAGAATCTTCAAACCACCTATTACTTGAATTGCATCAATATTTTCCTATGTCTGTTCATTATGGAACAAACCCTGCAATACACATAAATTAGGCAAAAAAGAACTTCATTAGCCAATAGAACTACTATAAATTATCTAAATATAAAAAAACAACTAAAGTATATTAACATCATTTACTTGTCAACAGGTACTGTAATAGGACCTCCACCAGTTCTTCATCTTTCTAAAAAGATAAAAGAACAATAGGCAAAGAAAAATATATTAATGCATACTAAAGATAAAGGTGTGAATCTTTCATGTACCTTTGGTTGTCTCTTTACTCCATCAAGACGATGAATCCAATCTCCTCCACAAATTAGTATTTGCACCATCTCACTAGATAAAGAAGCACAGTATGCGTCAAAAACTCTAGTCCTAGCAATAAAAGTAGCTTTTGATGTAACAATACTGATAGGCATAACTAAAACATCACAAACCATCTTTGATACAATCTTGAACTTCAATTCATTTGCTTTCCACCATGCCAAAGCATAAAATTGGGATAAATTTAGTCCAACCCCCCTCTAAAATATGAATATGGTGGTTTACTCCCCTATAAAAAAACAAGGGTCAGAAAACCACTACATATTTTTGAAAATGTAGTGAAGAACCCCCCTAAGGCCATAAGTGAAGCACATGCGCCTTTTCATGTGATTTTTGTATATGTAAAATGACTATCATGCCCTTATTATATCAACCATTAGATTTTGATTTTTGTTTAAATGAATGTTCCAGATGGAATAATACTTAAATTTATAAAAGATATATAAAAAATATATAAAAAATATTTATACATTTATATATATATATATACACAACATATCGTATATATTATAATATATTTTATACATATATATTTTTGGATGCCATGGCAACTATGCGAACTAGCTAGATCTAGCTAATTTTTTTCAACAACCACTGGTTACCACACTCTTCGATATCTGGCGTGTATTAATATAAAAAAAATAAGTTTTTAATATATTTATACATACACATTATATACATATGTATATGTATATATATAACAACACCATATATATGGCCAGCCTTAAAAAGTAGCAGCCATGGTGTCAGTGTTGCCGTGAAAAAATTAATATACATATATACAGGATATATATATGTGTGTGTAAAATACATATATATACATATAAATATAATTTTTTTCAAAACAAAATTTCGCCCATGGCGATCGTCCATGATGGCCAATGGCCAGGGATCTGGGCTGCCATGGCAACCATGGAATTGTTTTCTGGAGGTAGAAGGGGGGTGGGGTGGGAGGTGTGGATCGATTGGGGGTAAAGGTGGGGCCATGGGGTGTATATATAAAGAAAAAATATAAAAAGATATATATATATATATATATTTTATAAAAGTATAAAAAAGAATATTTTTATATGTGTATAGAGAAAAGAAATATAAAAATATATTTTTTATTTTTTATAAAGAAAAAGAAATATATTTTATATTATATGTATTCATATAATTTTATATATATGTATGTATATTTAATTTTATAAATATAAACAATAGTTAATTTATATGAATATGTTATATATTTTATAAATATGAAATTATTTAGCTTAGACTAAACAAAAGAAAAAGAAAAACATAATAATATAAAATAATTATTATATATATATATCTATGAGGGTATTTTTGCCCATACAATACAAAATTCAATTCAAGTAGTTGGAAGGAGGCAATGAGCTACATTTGAAAAATATAAGGGGATATTTCAAACTTTTTTTATAACAAGGAGGTAAACTGCCCATTTCACATTTTACAGAGGGATAAAAAGATTTTAGCCTCATAAAATTGAGAAGCCTCTTCCTCCTTGACATTTATAAACTCCCTCTAGATAAATATCTAACTTTAACTTTAGAGGAACAATTGTCTCAATAGAATTCAAATATTGATCAAATTTAGACAAACCATAGGGGATTATTTTCTTTTTCTTACTTGTTCTCCGCTTACTAACACGAAAAGAAGAATATAATTCTGGCATCGAAGAGCTTCCTGGACCACTCTTGACATTGTGACGAGATTGAGATGCAACATCATACTCATTATAAAGTTCACAAAGTAAAAACAGACTTTACTAATATTTGCATAGACATCATAATTAGGATATATTTTCTTAAAAGTAAAATCAACAAGAATCATTTTGTACCTAGGATCATGTGTAGCCACTATAGCCATCAAAATATTATGCTCACCCCAATAATTATCAAATTTATCTTTATCTTCCTAACTATGGTACAAACAAACTCCTCCCCATATAATTCTTTCTCTTCTAGCACTTCTTCTACTCACCAAATAACACCAAGAAAAAGGTAAGATGTGGATGATCACTGCTTGACACAACATTATTGGCCTCATAGAAAATGTTAAGAACTTTAACCATTTATTCTACTTTATCCCAATTATCTTTAGTTGAACAACAAACATATGAAGGCTCTCTTTGTGAAAAAATTGGGAATGCATCTTTTAGTCTCAAAGCCACAACTAACATCTCATATTTGAAATTTCATTGAGTAGGGCAATCAAAAAAGAATTTTCTCATAGGAATACCCAAAGAAAGAACACTTTTGGAAAACAACTTTCACCTTGCTTTAGAGTGATTAATAAATCTAACACACTCTTTAATATCCTTGATTATATATTTGATTTCAGACGATCCAACTTGAACAACAAAGTTAAGAATATATGCAACATACCTTACATGAAAGTTTTGCCACCCAAAAGTAACTTCCTATTCCTTGAAAAAGTTTCCTTCAAAATTTGAGAGTGACAAGCATTATCAAAAGATACTTTAAAAATCTTATTCTCAATTCCCCACTATTTCATGCATTTGAATAAAGCATTAGATAGATTAACGCCACTATAAACAAATTCATCATTTCTAAAGGCTTTCGATAGAAAGACAAATTTCCAACATGTCAGTGATGGAATTTTTCTTGTTGGAAAAAACCCTCATCGCAAATCAATTTATGACTGATTTCCATTTGGTTCTCACTTGTTGGAAACTTTTTTTTATAGATTTTGGTCAAATTTGTGATGAAATATTAACAATGGCAAACTACAAATTTTTGTCACCTTTTCGATGATTTGTTCCATTGGATACCTTTTCGACGATTTGTTCCATTGGATACCTTTTTGACTCGGTTCAGCCCACTTTTCAATGACAATTTTAATATTTTTTCTTTTTTTTACTTGTGCCAATGGAATGTAAACCAGTTTTTGATGAATAATTATCATAATTATTTTTTATTTATAATAATTTTCATCAAATAGCCCTCAAAATTCTATTTGAAATACATTATTTTTAATATATTTTATTTCATTACCCCTATAACCTATTGATACATGTATATAAAAAAACATACAATTATAATACCAAAAAAATTAGAAATAACTTGAACAAAAATTTAAAAGAAAATATAATTTTATAAATA
>JACGDI010005413.1:772830-786026 GCA_014898725.1 Jacaranda copaia | reverse complement strand
GTCTCTATAGGCTCCCAACACCCTTTGGTTGAGACTAGGACTAAAGTGCTTGTTGGAAGCTTCCCACAAGGTATAAAAATAAATATATGAATGCAATATATCAATTTAACTAAAATGTTCTTATGTAATAAACTTACAGTAGCTCTCCTTGCTCTCTCGTCCACCTAACTTCTATTAGTCCGCCTCTGGTGGGTAATAGCAAAAACCTTCTCTAGTGTTGGAGGCCTCTCCAACTCTCGAGCCTACATAGAGAACAAGAATTGATATAAGTGTGTTATATATACATAATACTAAAGTAAAATGAATATGAGAAAAAAATTTGGCAGTGTCTCCCCTAAAATTAGTCATTACCAAAAATCCAAAAGCTCAACAATGATTAATAACAATGCGAAGTGCACCAACTTTTCCCCATCAACCATGTCAAGCAAGGATTATAAACATGAAAAAAAGTAACAAACATTCTAAATATATACTAAATTTACTGAAGACTAAAAGTTAAGAACTTACTAAATGCTTGACATGTGTCCCGATGGATATACTTCCTCTGGTATGAAGGGATCTACTAGTCTTACAAGCATTATTTTTCTTGGCTTGCATGGACTTCTTTTGAAAATCTTGGGACAGTCATTGTCGACATAGAGTAGCCTAAGTGTCATCACCAATCCACTCTGGCCTCTTGCCTGTCTTCTAGGCACGGCCATACATGTCACCAATTGGTGACCTTCTCTAATGTTGAAGACCCTCTGAAAATAGCCCTCGTGCTGGGGGTCCCAAGTAACATATCTCTGTCAAATAAAAGAAAATTAATTAGGGTTCTTACAATACATAGATGTACTTAATTTGTAAAAGTAAATATATTAATAACACTTATAAACATTCGGCTCTTTGAACATTAAATCTCAAAGGCCCTAAAGAATTTCTAACTAGGTCCTATAGGTCTCTTAGACCTTGCTCTTGATCACCTTCACCAAGAACTTAGTAGCACCTAATGAGTACGTATACTTGCATAAATTGTTAACATTAATATATAATTATTAAAACAAAAATAAAATAACTTTTATATAATAATTTAAACACACCCGTAGCATCCTTTGGGATCCAAGTATACCTTTCTGGTCCCTATGGATAGGGGTGTTGATCCCTCATCCCTACTTAATGTTTGGCTGACTGAAGAATCTATTGTTGGTGATGCTACTCCAAATGCTCGTATGGAATGGTTGAGTGGAGTAACAGAGGATGACTAAGTGCTAGGTGGGGTAGTAGATGGTGATGGAGTGCCTAAAGGTGTAGTAGATGATAGGGGGATGAATAATACTGCTGTGAGGATGGGTGTAGAGAACAGTATATGCATTATAATGGGAAAAAGGCATAGGGTAAGTATAAACTGATGACCAACCAACAAGGTGGTAGGAGATTGGTCAACTAGGAAGTATGTCAAATGGGTTGAGGAATTCGTCCCCTACCTTAGCTAGAGCCTCGACTTTGACTAATGGTAGGGATTGGAAACTAGACTGGTTTGCCATCTATAAAACAAAAACAAACATCACATAAGGAGAATAATTAATATTATTACGACAACTTAATATTTATGTACATTAAATTCTATAATAAGCTATATTGTCATCACAAGTTATGATGATTCGGTTATACTTGAATAGAATATACTTCATTTTTAGTTTAATTTTTAGTTAAAATTGAAGTTTAGATATATAGAATATATCATTCATTCATTAGATAAATACTTCAAACTTTCAATCTACCAAACTCCATGGTTGTAATGAGAGGATAGTTTATAGTAATGCTTGATTGTTGTAATTTACAACAACAGATTTAGGTAGATGAAAAGATTGAAAACTTTAGGTAATAAATGAATGAATTTTTGAAAAGATATATTAATTGAGTATGTACTCCTTTTGTAATCAAATATTATTTGGTTTGGTAATATGTAACGACTCTCTATCAGAAAAGCCAGTATTGTGGAAAATTATTCCATGATCATAAATAGAAAATTCACTTGAGGTCGACCTCAAGTGAATTTTCAAATTATGATGTGAAGATGAGATGATGAAATTTTTATTCATTATGTTTCTAACTTTTGAAATTCTTTGAGATAAATGTGGTTGAATTTTTAGTTAAACTTTTTATCATTTAAGTCTAAAATAAGATAATCATTTGGAATAAGATGGAATTTAGTTTCGTAAACTATCTTGGTTATTTCAGATAGTCTAAGTTATCTTATATGCTTTTTCTGAATATTTAGCCTTAGTATCTAGTATTTCTTTATGATTTCAACATTAATTATAGTTTTGTAAGCTGCCGTGGCTATTTTAGACTGTCTAAGTTGTCCTAGACTCAATTCTAAACTAAAAGACCTCATTTGCTTTGATGAATAGTATCTCATAGATACATAATCCAAGCAATCTGACCTTTTGGTTAGTATACTTGGAGCCTATGATTGATTAAGAAGCCCAATATTTATTATGATTAATCCTATTTTGCATCCCATATTAGTAACTTGATTTGTAATCTTAAGATTAGAGGTCGATTAGTTTGATCTTGCATCCTTATTCCAATTTTATCAAAGCAAACAATATATTGCCCTATATTGATATATATTCTATATGAAATATCAATTCTAACATACTAAACTGACATACTAAACTAGACATCAACAATTTCTAAAACTTTTAAACTAAACATACTAACATTCCCAAACTAACCTATCAAACTAAAATATTAATTAAACTAACAATTAATCATACTTTAGAAATCAATCTAACATATTAATACTAATATATAAATACTAATATATCAAACAAGCATAATAACAATTTATCATACTAACATATCAAATTAACTAATATATCAAACTAATATACTAACAATTAATCATACCAACATATCAAATACTAATAATTATTCATATTAAATCATATAAATCATTCTAAAATAGCATCCTAACATGCCAAATTGACAAAATAAATAAAACTAAATAAAAATAGAAAAATAATAACTCACGACAACAAAAAATGGGAGGTGGCGAGCAGTGGCAAGGGTGACAACAGGACAGTAGTAATGGACTACCGTAGTGGTACTTGGGTGCACAAAGAAGGAGAGGAGATGGGAAGAATGAGAGAAAAAAATGAGAAGAAGGAGGGGCACGAGTCAGATTCTTTTTAGTTTTCTATGAAAATTTTCAAAGGAAATTCCATTGAAAAATAACATTATTTTAAAATCAAGAAATTAAAATTTTTTTATGGATAAATCCAATGGAAAAATCACTCAACAAAAGTTTTTGAAGGGCTTTCAATGGAATTTCCATTGGATACTTTTGATCCTTTTGGCACCAAACCACCTTCAAATTTTCTGATGGTTCTCTATTTGATTTATGGTGATTTTTTATGTCCATCCGATCCATCAAAAATTTGGAGCAAATTCATTGAAAGTGTTCAACAGATTTTTTTTGTCAGAAATTTTCATCAGGAAAATAGTTTTTTCATATAATTTTTGAGGTAGTGCACCTAACAAATAATACATGAAATATATCAATCTTTAATAACCATTTTAAAACTATTAGCATAATCGAAACACAAAAACAAAAAAAAAAAGAGAAAACTTACAACTTATCAAAGTACCTGTATTAGGAGGGGGGAGGTTGATGAACTTAAGAAAAGGTTTTTGGAGTTGCCAATCTGAATGAATAAAATGCCTGGTTAAGCACATATAGGATATCTTCTACACTTTTTATTTCCAAATGTTGGTGGCAAGAGAGATCTTATTGATGCCTCGCATTGTCTTTCTAATTCTTTTTTCTATTTCATAAACACTAACACAATTAGTCTTTACATAAAAACTAGTAATCTTCTATTATATTAAATGATTTTTCATGCATGAGAATCCAATGGGCAACTGCTTCCCTTTGCCTCATATGATCATACTTTCCATCCAATAAGGGGGCTATCTCCATTTTATATTTTGCTAGTTGAAACTGCAATCTTTTATGTTATTTGAAAAATAACTTGTTTTTAAGACAATATTCTGCATGTTTCAATAAGTGTCTAGTAGATCTACTTACCAAGTATGCATATTTAGTCTTGCAATGCTTGCATTTAGCTTTTCTTGTGCCATCAAGTAATGTGATTATCTCAAATCCTCCCATGCACGTGATCTCTTTTTTCTCTCTTTTTTTGGAATGGAGCTGATTCATTCTCATTTTCCACATTTTCTTTTGACCCTTCAGTCTGACTTTTTGGAGTTTCGCCATTATTTCTACTAGTTTTAGCTTCATTCTTAGAGACACTTTCTGCTACATGTCCATCTCTAATCTCAAATTGTTCATGAAGCTCATTCTCATCCACATTAACATCATCAACATATAAAGTATGACAATCCACGATATTATAATATCCAAAAATAGTCAAATAGCATGGGCTAAATTTCTTTATATATGAATTGTATTTAGGAAATAAAAACAAATTTCAATGTTTACCTGTTAAATAAAATTAGTTTGTTAACAATATTTGGTAAAGGTGCAAGGGATTAGCATTTCCATAAAAATAGCACATGAAGTACCTCATGAAAAAGTAATTAAGAACTACTTTGACTAAACATTCATGGTGCTACAGTGCCCTTTTTTTATAGCTTTTGGAAGTGACATAAAGCTCGGTGTATACTCTAGTTAATTAGTGGACTACTTACATAAATTACATGAAGCCCCTAAGGTATATATATTGATAAGGTGAATAAGCCATTGCACAAGTCAATAAAAATTTAGACGATACAACTACGTAATTTTAGCATAAAACTTACAATTTATTAACAGTAAGCTTTTAAATTTAAACCCACATAAATAACATGTGCAATTATTAAATAAATTAAAGGGAAAAAGACAAAAAACATATATGAAAAAATAAATAAGGCAGAGGAGTTGCTCCTTTTTGCAATTTGTATACTACAGTAGCAAAGCAATCATAATTTGCTACTAGACACCAGTAGCTACCAGGCTACCCAAGAGTAGCCTTCACTATTGTCTCCCTTAATTTAATAATTTCATCAAAATTTTTTGCTTTTTCAATAGATGTATACTGTTGCTATTTTTGAAAATTCAAGCAAATAAATAAGTTAAATAAAAGAGAGAGAGATAGAAGAGTTAATTAATAGAAGAACAAATAACATACTTAAAGATTTGGGAAAACACACACACATGCATATGTATATAGCAAACCCTAAACAATAAAAATAGAAATTTGGAAAGAGCACTACGTACCAAGAGAGTGCATGATGACAAAAAGAACTCATGGCTTTGGAGACAATAGATAGCCAACAACATTGTAAGTGAGAAGGAGAAATAATGGTTGAAGGAATCTTAGCACGTTGGCCACTTCTTTGGTGAGGATGTGATATAGGGCCTTTATAGAAATGGTAAATGAAGGTCCACTTTGTTGGTCATATATCTCAAGGTCTTGTTGAAGCAGCTCCAAGAACCATTCTCTTAAGTTATTGTCTTTAGTCTCTGCCACACAATAATATATTGAAAAAATGCAATTGTCAAGGCAATCCCAACAGTAGTAAGCAACACTCCTTTATGTGGCCCCTTTAAATGAAACCCATCAAGCTCAACTACAGGTTTGCATCTATCAATAAAACCTGCCTTACATACCTGCAAACAAGTGTACAACCTAAGAAATCTTTCCTCTCTACTCTCATCATCCATGCTAGCATTCAAAACCATAGTAGATTCAGGATAATTAACCCTTAATTCTTTGCAATAACAATACCATCTACTATATTGATCCTTGTACTTTCCATAAAGCATGTCATAGACTTTATGCTTAGTTCTATAAAATTGGGATTTACTTACTTCTACATTATGATCATTATGGATTTTTTCTTGAAAATCTCCTAATTTCCACCTATTATGCAACCTCCAATCATTGAAATAGTTATTGCTAAGCATTTTTGAAGTGCTATGCTTGCTCAATGTTATCCCAAAGCTATGTGTATTATTCAAAGTTTAACTTGAAAATTGGTTGAATTGCTCATTTTAGATGCAAGTACAACCCATGGATAGTTATTACCAACACATTTTTCCCTAACTCTAAACTTGTCATTTTTAATGAATTTTATGTTCCTTTACCAAGTCATAACATGAGCTATTATAGCCTCTATTAGTTCATTTGCATCAATGAAAAGCATACCAGTTCTAAACTTAGGATTTGCCATGTCAGTTTGGGGATTAAACCTAGAATATGAGACACCTTCATTCTTTTCTTCTTGGTTGTGTATGCTTTCTAAGTCATTAGACAAAATACCATTTGAATTTTCACTAACATTAACATCTCCTTCTACAAATGATGAATCATTTTATTGTCCTAGACTCTCTTTCTCAAGCAAAGGATCAACATTCTCATCATATAAAGTGTCATCATCTTCACTTAAGTCATAATCATTGTCATAGAAGTTATCATCATTCTTTGATGCATTTTGTTCTATACCACCAATTTTATCTAGCAATTAGGAGTAATAAGTTTGTGTTATATATACCACAATTCCCTTAGTACATAGTGCAAGCTTAGCCATTTAACATACTCCTCAGTCAAGACAAAAACCAATTTATACTTAGTACTACTTTTAGGTGCTAGATAATGGAAACCTAAATGCTCAGTATACCAAAGCATCTTCCCAACCAAAACCAGAGTTTCTAAATGGAAGTCATTATCATCACAGTGGTCAATATAGTCCACATCACCCCCATATATACTTTTTCAGGATTATCAATAAACTCCCCACCATGATGGACTTTTAATGTGAAGATCTACTTCTGTGCCTGCAGTATAAAGTATAGTGCATAAGCAATTTTAAAACTACATAAAGGAACAGGAATAAAACATATGGGGCCCTCTATGTTTAAATAAAGAATACAATAGTTTAAAGAAACAAGAATAAAACATATGGGACTCAAACACATGCCACAATACAATAGTTCAAGAAAAAAAAAAAACCTCTATAGGGCCCTAATGTCTACAACTCCAAAAGCATAAAACATAAAGTAAATTAACCTTTTACATACATCACCCCAATCATTGTGATGAACCCTACTATCTAGACCACGTGAACCACTTTGCACACATAAATAAACATAAATTGCAGGAGCAGCGTTGACTAGGAATAAACAATACCTTACTATCTAAACTACTTGGACCACCTTGCATGCATAAACAAACATAAATAGCATGAAACCTATCCATAAAACATTTCCAAATTGCACGGTATATCAATTTTGTTATGAAAGTAGTCACAACTTACTATATGTGGAAGTTGCTTTGAAATCTTTGATGGCCCAAATTAGCATTGTTGCACTCAAGCCTCTTTCTTTAATTCCATGCTTTGGATTTGAAAAAATTGCGAATTGGATTCTCCAGTTCCAAGTGAAAGAGAAAGCCCTAAGTTTTTTAACCTTTCCCCCTTTTTCTCACCTTCTCTCTGTGTGTTCGAAATTGATGTATAATTTAACCTATTTGGCTATTTTTATTCCTAATATTTTAAGAATTAAGGCAATGACATATTTACCCCTTAAAAAACCATGTGCATAACACATGCACATTTTTCTAGCCAAAAGTTGGCGGAATGTTGTCTTGGCGACTACATTGAAACTAAATATTAATGTTAGAACTACAAAATAAAGTTTTGAAGTTCGAGGACTAAATTGATTTTAAATTAAAACTTTCAGGACTAATTATGTGATTTGTCTTTTTTTAATATATAAATTGACAAAAATAGGATATAATCATTTGCATATAGAATTAAAATTAGTTATTTTTTTAAAATATGCACTAGGAAATTGGAAAATTTGTTATTTTTGAAATTATGGTTTCATAATTTTAAAAATTAATTAATTTCCACCTATATTTAATGGATGAGCTTAAGTTGTGATGGTTAGGTAATACATGAGATTAAAATTGCTTATTTTTAAAAAATAATATCAAAATTTCAAATCACACTATATTTGAGAAATAAAATTCCAATTTCCTAAGTATAAGATTAATTAAGAGGTGTTTACAATGCACAGTCTTACATTGCATGCATACCTAACATTATATTTATTTGCAAACAAGAATGTCAAGAAGTTCATTTACGATATTTTATACTACCAAGATATCATATTCAATAAATTTAGAGTAGTGCGAAATGCTACTAGCATCACTATTCGAAACTGAAGTTTAAGGCCACAGGACAATATCATTTGGCACATGTTTATTTGCAAGTGCCTTTAAAAGATGAAGCTACTTCACCCTCTTTTGTAGGTGTGCATATCTTAGGCGATAGGTTACATGAAATAGGGTAAGTGTTGTATTGTGTTATCAAAATATATTTTTCCTTCACAAGATGGTGGGCTCATTCACTAAAAGGGATAGAAAGAGAATACAAATCTTATCCCATTGTTGAAGACCGCTTGCAATTATGTTGCCGTAGAATAAATTCCCAAGCATGCATTCACTATGAACATCCAAACCATTATACAATTGTATTGTTATTTTATACCTAAGCAAATTTATAACCTACAGACAAATTAGTTAAAGATAGTAATCATTTCTTAATACACACTAGATTGTGATAAATTCCTAAAAACAATATGATAATTAGAAAATTCCGACTTGGATTAAAAATTGTGACAATTATGATAACATGTTTTAGAAATGATAACTCAAATTAAAAATTCGAACTTAGTTATGATAATTATGATCACAATTATGTAACCCAGATTAGAAATTCTAACTTCTCCTTGTCATTCAATATTTAAATTCCATATAATTTTATGTACCATATAATTGTAATGAAAATATAAAAAAAATCTAAAAATATATATTATGTGTATTCAAACTAAAATTAACAAGCATATAATTCTTTAATCAATTTATCTAGTTTAATTCCCCTTAAGGGACATAGAATATATAATATGACAACTTTTATTTGGTGTAAAAAAATAAAATATATGTACTTCCTAGTAAAATAATATTTATTAGAAAATGTGAACACACTTAATTTTCACTCTACAACTAGTCAATATGAACACATATACACTTATCAGAAGAAAATTTTGGGGCACTTGGGAAACTTATAGGCTGAAAAATTAAATATAAATTTGACTATCTTGAAAATTTAAAAATCTTGGAAAATCTAAAGAAGCAATCATTTTCAATGTATTAAAAAAAGGTGCATAAGTCTAACAAAGTTTCACAAAAAAAACTATATGTCTACACAATTTATATAGCTCACGTCTCCCTCAATATAAATAACTCTTCTGTACTATGAAGTAAATATGCCGAGGTAGGCCTCTTCTCCATCATCCCGTAACCCTCCCCATTCTTACACCTTTCCAATTTTTCTCACTAGTTGCATTTCTAAATTTTAACCTCAATATAGTCATTATTTTGCAATTATGTATGTATTAATCAAATAATTTTTTAACTTAGGTGTTTTTGCATTCATGTTGCACTCCCAAAAAAAAAAAAAAGAAGTTTTGAAGCTTGTCAAGTTTGAGGTGCACATGGGTGTGCACAAAAATAAAAAATATCGATCGAACCAACCAAAAATTGGAAAATCAAATCGAACTGAACCAAAGTGTATTTGGTGTGGTTTTCGGTTATATTACCAAAAAATATTTTATTTTCAGTTTGATTTAATTTTTTGGATCAACTAATAGGAATCAAACTGAAAATTGAAAAAAATGTTTTGGTTTGGAGAATCAGTTTCATCGGTTTTCAATCGGTTACCAACCCAAAAACCAATTTGGTTTCCTTTTTTATATTAATTATGTAAATTCTAATTTTCTTTCTAAAACCCCAAAAATGTTTTGCATAGCCCTAAATCCAAGTCTAGCCTCTAAATTTCATTAAGACCTTTCCCTAATTTGCTAAACCCTATTCCCTTTATCCTTTGTCCTTTATCCTCACAATAGCAGCGCACCACACACAGCCCAACTGCCCATACAACAGCACATGACCTCACACAAAACTGAGGATCCCACTTCACAATACAACGCATGCAGCACGACAGCAATGCACAACAGCACACACAGTTGAAGCAACAAGGCAGCAATAGTCATTTTAAGGCTTCAACAGTCACAACAACAACACTGAAATAGCCCAACTTCAGCACACCCCTCCATAATGCAATTTCAAGTCTTGAAGCTTCCAACTTTTAAAAAACAAGGTGCCCAACTTCAAGTTTTGAGCATCAAACTTCAAGGATTTTATTATTTCTGTTCTTTTTTGTGGGTTAGAGTAGATAGTTGAGGCAACTACTTTTTTTTTTATTAGATTTTATTTTTTCTTAATTTTTATTTTTGCTTGTGTACTAGCTACTGGACAAATATTGACGGTTGAGGTTGAAGAAGCTACAACTTATAGTAATCAATTAAAATTGAATATTGAATATTAAACAGTGAACAATATGAAAAAACAATGTTGACACCACTAAAAAAATGGCTTTTTGCGACAGATTTTGCGATGAATTTTGCCAAAAATCCATCGCAAATTAGGATTTGCAAAGAATTTTGTGATAGAAAAAATTTGTCACAAAATCTTTTGTCGCAATTATTTGTGGTGGATTTTTTTGCAATGGAAAATTTTGCCACAAATATGTGATTGAAATTTCCAACTAAAATTTGCAACGGAGTTTTTCATTGCAAAAACTATTGCGATAGAATTTTCCATCACAAATTCCATTGCAAAATGGTAATTTTGTGATGGACAAATTGCAAAATACAGTTTTTGAAGAATTTTTCCATCACAAAATATTTTTATTTTTATTATTTTGCAGTATTTTTCCAATATTAAAAACATGTAATCAATAATAGTATACTCATAAATCCAAAATCACCATACTTAACAATGTTTATAACCATCAAATGATAAAACAACAAATGTTCCATAAAATCCAAATATAACGTTAGCTAAATAAATAATTTATAAATTCAACAAAATAAAAGTATTAAAATATAATTATAAAAGTGTAATAATCATCTCAACATAGTATATACATAAACATTCATATATAAGTCAATCAATCATCATCCTCATCATCTATGTTTCTTCGTGGCTATTTATTAGGAGATCTAGACAAGAATGGTGCATGAGATACCTTTGGCCGAGGTAAATGTGAGCCTAGTGTCATGAAGGAGAGATTTGTAAGCGGATAAAATGGTGATGTATGAGCATGGACTGATGGTGATGGGGTATGTATATTCTGCTGCATGAACATTTGTTGCATCACACCTCCATTTCCATGATTTTTTGTCTAAATATCATATTTTATTCTTTATACATTGTCATTTGATCTTTCAACATTGTCATTTCTTATTTCAATGTCTTAATTTCTTCACTTTCATGGGGTGGATTATTTGAAAGTCCTCTAGACAAGTAACCCGAGGCAAAGGAAGCCTCACTTCCAATTCATAAATCCGTCCTTTCTTCGATTCGCCTACTATATCTTTCCATACTTACATAAATAATATTATCACAAATTAATAAAAATTAAATAATTCAATTTGAAAATAAGATAAAATATAAATTAATAACTTAGAACTTTCACCTGAAGTTGAGATGACATGGGTACTGAAGAACTGTCAACACCATCACTTGAACTTTGACTAGAGAATTCTTCTAGTCGACTGTTGAATGTATTCTATACATGAAGTACATTAAATGATCAACATATATAAAATTTTAAACTTTCTACATCAAAAATCAACATATATATGACATTTAAACTTTCTAACATAAGATTTATAACATTTAAACTTTCTTTGTTTTATATAAGATACTACTTACATAAGTATTCTATGCACGTTCATTGACCTATGTGCGTTCACCTGTATCATTTAATGCAAAATGTGTATGCATAGATGATTTTGCAAGTCCAAGTGGGTGTCCAAATTCTTTCTCCTCCATCCAAACACACTTATCCATAATCAATTATAATGAAAATTAAATATTAATAGTTTTATAAAAATTACCATTTTATCTTTGTGCAATAGGCATGAGATACATCCACCTTGATGAAGTGAAAATCCAACACCACTGCAGTTTGATGCACGATTCACTTTATTTTGAGCACTTATGTTTTAGAATCCATCATTGCCCCATTTTTGAAGCAATCCATCCCAAACTTCATCTCTCATCCAAAAGGGCTTCTTTTTGGATTGACATGCTTGGTGTATTTTATTTTTTAGTATCTCCAAGCCACAATGCTCAAATATTTTGCAAATTAGTGCACTTTTATAGTCACACCAAGTAAATTTTTTCTGAGACACATAAAAGAATTTAAAACATTTAGAGAACTCTTCCATTTTGAAATCTAATTAAGAAAAAAAATGATACTTAAAATAACTCTTACCTCAAACTCCCCAAACCACATCATTCTAACTCCATTTGAGAATTTTTTCTATGATCTCCAAGCTTGTTGTAAGTGCCTTTTAATAATAGTACTTATTTACTACGCACATAACAACTCCTCGGAGAACTAGTTTCACAAAGATATGTTTACAAAATATATTGAAAAGATAAAATATAATTTAGTAGTACACATAATATTATAAATTATTGTAATTAAAAAGAATAAAAAATATTACTCTCTCCCTCGAGGCCGAATAAATATCCTCTGAGTAACGCTTGTACTCTCAATATCTGTAGATGCTGATGTAAATGGGATAGATGAGGGAGTAGGTGACATATCTAATGGAGAACTACTTAGCACAATATTTGGATAAGTGTGTGGAGGGATATATATGACTATGATCCAGTGTTAGATAGAACAGTTTTATTTTTTCGCTTTCTATTACTCAACATCTATAAAAAATATTAATTATGTAAATTATTATAGATAAATGACATTAAATAAATCACCATCATAAATGTAGAAACAATTATAAAAATTGCAATCAATAAAGCACATGCAAATATGGACTAATATGAGATGATATTGTTATAAATTTAAGAGAAAAAAACCCCCTAAAGGGGTTTAAAACTTGCCATCTTCAAAAACTTAAGGTACAAAAATATATAGCAAATGGGTGGAGTTATGTGTAAGAAGATATTAGAGAGACGTAAGTAATTTGGGAAAGTTTAAATGGTTTAACTTTATATGTGATGATGCATGGGTCCCTCGCCACATGGCGGCCTCCCCTCGAGGTATTG
>JACGDI010005413.1:754123-772730 GCA_014898725.1 Jacaranda copaia | reverse complement strand
GTCAAGACCCTCTTCTCCATCCGATGTGGGATAGACTCCACACATATCAATATGGATGCACCAAACAAGGATGAAATTGGATGCTCATTAGTTTTTTATTGATTTTATAACTTTTTGTCAAAAACCTAATAATTACTAGATATAATTATCTAAATTTGAGAAAGTGTACCTATCTTTGCACTAGACCTAAAAGAGGTTCCCATAATTTATAAATAAGAAAGGAATATCTTAAATTTAGTTATTGTGCTAATTATATATAGAAAACACAAAAAAAATGCTATAGAGTTCATTTCATACCATTCGCATAAATATATTACTCAAGTAAAACTATAAGTTATTGAATTATGCATTGATGATTTTATAATAACATTCTCCTAAATATATTACTCAAGTAAATAAACTATAAATTATTGAATTATGCATTGATGATTTTACAACGCCATTATGTACATATTTGACTATGAATAAATCAAATTGGGTAGCATTGCCCAATGTAATTGAGTAGCATGAAAATTGCCAATAGACAAGTTAAAGCTACCATTCTTGGAAGTTTAACTATGATTGAAATTGATAATCTGTATAGTTCATCAATAATGAGGTTTTAGGTAAATTCACATTACATAACAATAAATTAAAAAACTAATCATCATCATCATCCTCATCCTCATTCTCATCCACAGTTAGACAATGTATTAAACCAATGATAGTTAAAGAGAAAAACCTTCTTTTTAGGTACACTTGGATACTCTAGTAGGATTATTTCCTTTAGTTTTCCATAAAATTCTGATGATCCTTCACCTTTGAAACACACTCCAGAATTGAACATTTTGTTATACTTTGCCAACGATTCTGTATGAAATACATACCTGTTAACAAAAAACGACGCCATGTCTTGACTTGTCTCATAGGACCCCATGCTATATCCTTCAAATATTGATTTTGTACCTTATTTTTTGGAGTGTGCATCTGTAAAATAGCAAGGAATTGAATAATTAATATAGTTTTTATTGGTTAACAAAGAGAATTATTTATTTAAATTTTTTTATACTTGACATTCTTGGAACCAATTTAAAAAATGATCCTCAACAAATTGCTCCACTTGAAGGTCGCTAAGGAAGGGCCAACAATGTTGAAGGGTTGCTTTATACATCCTAAAATATATTGAGTTTGAACATTAGTTTTCTTTTCTTCAATTGAAATTTATTAAATAAAAATGAATTTATATTAAATTGGAAATTAAGCTTACTCTGCATGACTTCATCACAATTTAAAAAAACTTGCAATGAGGCAGCTTTCAACTTAGCATCATTCAACCATCTATTAATACACTTACCAGTAAGTTGTCCAGTTTAATTAAAGACTGATAGAGTACATGGTTGTTGATCATTATATCTCATTTTTTCATTTTGTTTACTTCTCATACTCCTTGATTGAATGTGAGACTCAAAGTAATACAATGAAAAATATGCTGATTCTTTGGCTAGATATGCCTCACATCTAGATCCTTCAACTTTAGCTCTATTTTTGATCATACCTTTTAAATCATGTAAGAATCTGAAAAATGAAGACATATAATTAAAATGTTTAATATGTATAGAATATTTATAGTATTTACACATTAGATTGATTATTTACCTCTTAAAAGGATATATCCACCTATATTGTACAGGCACACAAACAAGTGCCTCATACGGTAGGTGTATCGTCAAGTGCTCCATTGAATCAAAAAACCCTGGTGGGAATATGCGTTCCAACTTACACAATATAATCAGGATGTTTTTTTTCCAATTGCAATAAACTATTTCACATAATTTTGTTGAGCACAATTCCCGAAAAAATCATCTTAATTCAATTAAGGGCCTCCATGTAGCAAACTGAAGGCACTTGGTAGCAATTGTTGCATAAATACATGACAATCATGACTTTTCAACCCATGCAATTTCAATTTTGTTTTATTTACACATCTTGCCAAATTTGAAGCATACCCATATGGCATTTTAAGATCCTCTAGCCAATTACACAACTCCTGCCTTTGATCTACTATTAAGAAGAAACAAGCTTTCAGTTTGATATATTTCTCATTTGATAAAAGTCTCAAATGTAACCCTGGTCTCTTACAATATTCCTCCAAGTCAAATCTTGCCTTCTCATTATCCTTAGTCTTATCTTTGATATCCATCAAGGTGTTAAGCATACTTTCAAAGATATTCTTCTTGATATGCATAACATCCAAGTTATGGCAAACCAAGTTGTCTTTCCAATAAGGCTACTCCTAAAATATACTTTGTTTCATCCAATTATGTGATACACCATATCCAAGTAATTTATGAAAAGTTATTGACAAGTCATTGATTTTGGAAACATTACAAGTCCTCTCCTATATTTGTTGACTGGTCAATCTAGGAGGTGCCTCTGATTGTTCAATCCTTCCCTTATAAAATGCATATTTATTCCCCCTAAACATATGATTTGTATGTAAAAATTGATGATGACAATCAAACCAAGACACTTTTCCACCATTTTTCAATCTAAATACCTTAGTTCGCTCCATACAAATTGGACATGCTAATTTTTCTGCAGTCATCCAACTTGATAGCATGCCATAAGCAGAAAAATTATTGATTGTCCATATAAGAGCTGCCCTAAATTAAAAGTTTTGCTTTTTAGAAATATCATAAGTTTCTACATTATCTTCCCATAGCAACTTCAACTCCTCAACTAAAGGCTATAAATACACATCAATTTTGCTCTTAGGATTATGTGGACTAGGTATTATACAAGTCAAGAACATGTAAGAAGTTGTTATATATAATTCGAGAGACAAGTTATATGGAGTTACAATAACCAGCCAATATGAATATAGAGTAATAGATTAACTAAAGGGGTTAAATCCATTGCACATAATCCAAGCCTAACATTTCTTGGTTTAGATGCAAAATCCAGATGAATTTCATCAAAATGATTCCAAACAAATCCATCAGAAGGATGACATAAAATACCAGAACTTCTTTTATTTTCAAAGTGCCACCTTATATGCTCGATTGATTTTAAAGATGCATATAATCTTTTGAGTCGAGGAATTAGGGGTAAGTAATGCATCATTTTGTAAGGAATTTGCTTTCTCATTTGATGACCTCTTATGATTGGTTTAAAATAAGGATGATTGCAAAACTTGCATTCATTCATATTGGCATCAATTGTTTAAAACAACATACAACCATTGATAGAACAATCGATCTTCATAAAACTTAACCCCAATTTTGAAACTAATTTCTTTGCTTGGTAAAAGTTATTTGGGACATGATTTTCTGAAGGATTTGAGGATTTAATAAATTTTTCCATTCGATCAAAACATCCTTATGACATATTGTAGTTAGATTTTAAGCACATAATTTGTAGAGCCATAGATAACTCATAATAAGTTTCATAGCCTAACCATAACGGTTGTGGGGAACAACCAACGTATCATAAAAGGCTTGAGCATTTATGTTTGGAGGTTTCTCTCTATTTGGGTTAATGCCTTCCTCATGATTAATTTTAGAATAAAAACTAGTTCCCATAGTATCATAAACTATTATTTTTATATCTATTGCTCGCGGTATCACCACAAAAATGAGCAATATTAGGAGCTCCCGTATATACATTGAAATTCAGAGGCACAGTCTCCCCATATGCAATCCAATACTAATAATTAGGCTGAAACTCATATTTTGATAAATGTATATGTGCTTCATCCAGTATCAAAATTTTCAAATTCTTATATTTTGAATAAGGAGACCTTATTCTTCCATCTTTCAAATATTGAGGTTGGACGGATGCATAATCAATAAAATTTTTCACCCCAACAACAAACTCTCTTGTGTAATCTTTTTGATTCGACAATGGACTATTATACAACCAACTTCGTTCAGTATGAATATCCATATTCTATAAAGGTGTAAATTCATTAAAAATGACCTCAATTTGAGCGATGCAAACGTAATTTTTATTATAAATATTTTGATTTTAATAAAACTCTTTTATTGTTTACTTTATTAATGTAAGTTTGTTGGAAAGTAATTGCTTATAGTAATGGGATAGCCCAATTGGCTCACTTAACGTGCAAGCCCCAACATCAATTCTGGGTTAGACCACTTGACAACAACCATCTTGTCGAGTATACTATTATCAACTATGTTCGATGGGAGGCTTTAACCTATTTAGCCTATTCGACTATCTCTCTGATCGACTAGCCCCGTCTATTCAACTATTATCGATCGGGAAGCTCACTCTAGTGCTGACACATATCTTCACCATATTTATTATTCTGATAGGCAGCATGCCTTCGCATTAATGGCACGTGATAGTCAGTATAGTCTCTGCCAACAACTCTGCTACCAACCCTGCCACTACTTTTAATAGGGAGGCACCTATCCAAAGTACTATATACCCTAAAAAATAGAAAATGGTGCCACCTAAAATAGTATCAAGATTTATAATACCATTAACCCCTTGGTGAGGACTAAAGCTTACTATACCCGATAGGGGCACTTTTGACATATTACACACCAGGAGAAGGCTATAAATACCTCATAACTAGCCACACTCCAAGTAATGCCAAATACACTATAAGCTCTCAATATTCTATTTGATTATCATCTCTCGATCAGAACTAACTTGAGCATTGGAGTGCGTTCGTTGGGGGCACTACAACTAGTTTAACGTGTGTTGCTATTATAAATCTCAGACCTCCAGAAGAATAGCATTTGGATCATTCAACCTCCCTAGTTGAATTTGCCCAAACACCACATTTTTTACTATAACTTTCAACTTCATCACTTTGGCGCTATCTATGGGAAACTTGAGATTGCAATGAAAAAAAAAATGGTGAACACACGTACGGCCACTTCAGAAAGGGAGGAAAATATGAGGTCTACATCTCCACCTTCCTCTCCACCCTAGCAAGATACACACACTCCAAGCCCTAGCATCCCTTAAGAGCAAGTTGTGATGTTAACTATGACCTAATTGATATAGTTGATAAGCTGCACCAAAAAATAGGTTCCCCAAGGACAGTTGTGGTTGCTAGAAGTCCAGGCGGCCACCCATCCAATGTGAAGCCAGTCCCCAATGCCTTCAGGAGGAAAGGAGGTGACCAGATTTATGGAAAGAGATCACAGACTCAATTGATCACATTCAATCTAATCGAACCCCAAAGTATGATAGGGTCAAACATTCCAAGCGTGACTATTGTGAGGATATGGAAGAATCTGCAAACCTCGTTGCCCAGCCTATTCAAGCCCTATAGTGCGATAGGGTCAAGCACACAAGGTCATGTCTCGATCAGAATGCCACTCTGGTTGATCAAGAGAAATGGAAAGAAGTTTCCCATCAAGTCTAACAACTAAAAAGGTGCCTCGACAAGGTCTTGAGGAGAAACATTGATAGAGCGCCAAATCCAGAAGGCCCCCAGAGGTCTCATCAAGAAAGAGGCTCCTTGTTCACCCAAGAAATTATCAATGAGTGCATTGCTATCGATGTGAAGGTCTTAACCAATCTGTTGAGATATGACAGCTTGATAGACCCTAATGAGTAACTGATGTAGTTCGAGCATATGATGCAGTTGCTGGGCATAATGAATACATCCATGCCAAGATATTGTTAACCACTTTCTAGGGCATTGCACTCGACTAATTTGTGAAGCTCGAGCCTTCATCAATATACTTTTATGATCCGTTGTGCAACAAGTTTCTGTACCAATTTGCTAGTAGGAGAAAGGCGAAACTCCCCCACACCTATCACCATACTGTTAAGGAAAATGATGAGGAGTCCCTCCATGACTTCTTTACTAGGTTCAACATAGAGGTCCTCAAGATAGATAATCCTAGGATCAAGTTCCTGATTGATGTACTATTTTTGGGGCTCAGACACAAGGAATGCGCTAATGCGTTGGTATGTGAACGCCCTAAGTTGATGGAGGAGTTGCTCAACCTAGCTAAAACATACATAACCCAAGAGGAGATGAACAAGCTTAAGTTCGGATCCTCTGAGGTCGACAAGAAGAAAAAAGAAAAAGATGACCAAAAGCACAAAGTAAGAGGTTGTTCTCCCATAAAATGTTTCCACAACTATACACCTCTAAACATCCAAAGGAGAGAGGTCCTGTATGCCATTCAACATGATAACCTTCTCAAAAAATTGAGAAAATTGATTGAGACTGATGCAATAAAAAAATCCAAAAAATACTACCACTTCCACAAACAAAAGGGGTATGACACAGATGAGTGCTTCAATCTCCAAGATAAGATTGAGAGGCTGATCAGTCAAGACCATATCAAGAAATATATAGCCATGGACATGTAGGTCAAAGAAGAAAAAACTGACCGAACTCTCCATAGAGAAAGATCGATTAGCCCTAGAAAGGAGGACAAAAAAAAGAAACCCACCCACAAGGATCACCTACCCATTCGAGGAGTGATCGATATGATTGCTAAAGGTCCTACTAGGAAGGACTCAAAATCTACCTAAAGGTAAACCCAGATGAGGCTCGAGTCGACTAAAGCCTCACCCATCAAAACAACATTCCACTTATCAACAAGTGCAAAGCCCATCTCATTCACTGGTAGTGACTTGGCCCACCTCAAGGGCAGGAATATCGACTATTAAATAGATTGTCCTGTGGTAGTCTCTGTTGAGATTACCAACTTTGAAGTACGTAAGGTCCTGGTCGATAATGGCAGCTCAACCAACATCATTTTTCTCTCCATTTTGAAAAAAATGAATATGGGCTAGCTGAAATTTGAACCTATGCGAACCTCACTGGTTAGATTTGGGGGGTAAAAAATTATTCCAGAAAGATCCATCAATCTATCGACAGCATTTGGGGAAATTTTGAAGAAGAACTTTAATGGTAAACTATCTAGTGGTTGATGCCTTATTTGCTTACAATGTTATAATAGGTCGAATAGCTCTTAATGACTTTTGTGCAATTGTGTCGACCTACCACATGAAAATTAAATTTTTGACCCCAACTAGCCAAGAGAGCTTTTGTGCAACATGAAGAAGGCCTGGAGGTGTTTCTCCATCTCGATCGAGTTAAGCAAGCAGAAGGCTCGACCACAATTGAAGACCTCAGGAAATGCCTCTATAGCGAAATCTGAGGAGACCCAGGCCAACAAGAAGAGAAAGTTGGAAGACACCAGGATGGGGCCTATCGGGGAATTTAAGACCATTAAGCTGGAATAGAAAAACTGCGATAAGATGACCCGTATCAGAACAAACATGGGCCCCTACCTGGAGTGTCTTATGGTCAATTTTCTGAGAAAGAATATTGACATCTTTGCATGAAAAGCATTAGACCTCTAGGGAATCGACCTCAACATCATCGTGCACTGTCTTATTGTTGACCCCTCGTACACATCGATCAGATAGAAGATAAGGACATTCAATACCAAGAGGACGTAGATCTTTGAAGAAGAAGTTAGGAAACTCTTAGATGTAGGTTATATTGTAGAAATTCAATATCCTTTTTGGCTTTGTAATGTTGTACTAGTCCTAAAGAATGATGGACAATGGCGAATGTGTAACGATTTCACGAATTTAAATAAAGCATGTCCTAAAGATCCTTACTCCCTGCTTTGAATAGATTTATTAGCTGATTCAATTGCTGGTTGTGAGTTGTTGAGCATAATGGATACATTTCAAGTTTACCGTCAAATTTCATGGCTCTCGAGGATAGGGATAAAACTTTCTTTGTTGTTTCTAATGGGGTCTACTATTTTTTGGTCATGCCTTTTAGATTGAAAAATGTTGGAGCAACTTACCAAAAGCTAATCAACTTTATGCTCAAAGATGAAATTGGGAAGTTGATGGAGGTATATGTTGATGCTATGATTGTAAAAATGGAAAAGGCCTAAGACCACTTGCTCGACCTTGATAATACTTTTGCAATCTTGAGAGCATTTAGTTTGAAGTTGAACCTAAATTAGTGTACGTTCATGGTCTGTGGGGGTAAATGTTTGGGCTACATTGTTAGTCAATGGGGTGTTGAGGCAAACCCACAAAAAATTTAGGCCATTCTCGATGTCACCCCTCCGCGAATAGCTAGAGATGTTCAGAGGCTAGTCGGGAGGATCATAGCTTTAGGGAGGTTCATTGCAAAATTGGCCAACAATAGTTTACCCTTATTCAAAATTCTCAGAAATGCCAAAAAGTTGGGTTTCTAATGGAGTGAATAGTATGATTGGGTGCTAGTTAAGTTGAAGCAGTACTTAGCCTCACCCCCATGCTTGCAAAACCTGAATTGAAAAAAGTACTTCAGATATATTTGGCAGTCTTTGAGGCATCGATCAACTCAATCTTGGTCTCAACTAGAGATGACAACCATCGATCAGTCTACTATTGCAGAAAGTCACTCTAAATATTAGAACATAATTACTTGGAGATAAAAAATTTTTCTCTGGAACTAGTAACTATGGCTCAAAAGCTGCGACCATACTTCTAGTCTCATGCTGTTGTAGTGTTGACCAACCAACTACTGAAGCACGTATTGTCGAAGCTAGACACATCTAAAAGATTGACCAAATAGGCCATCAAACTATAAGAGTTCAACATTACTTTTTAGCTAAGAATAACCATCAAAACACAAGTTCTGGCTGACTTTATTACCGAGCAAGTTAACTTGCCTGAGAAGAATTACGAAGCCCCTTTTATTTGGACTTTGCATATCAACGGATCATTAACCACATCTAGAGGAGGAGTAGGAGTTGCTCTCTGTTCCTCAGCTACAGAGGAATACAATTTTGCAATAAAACTAGACTATATAGTTATGAATAATGAGGCAAAGTACGAGGCCCTTCTTACTAGAATGAGAATGGCGCTCAATTGGGGTGTCGAGCACCTGGTCACCATTTCAAACTCTTAGCTAGTAGTCGAGCAAGTTGATGAAAATTTTAATATCAAGGACTCGACGATGAGCCAGTACCTTACTTAGGTGAGAAGGCTGCAACAGTCATTTAAAAGGTTTACTCTCAGTCAGATACCTTAATCTGAGAACGACTGGGTGGATGCTCTGTCAAAGTTTACCAGCTCGACTAAGGGCATGAGGGACAGGAAAATCACATTTCGCTCACTGACAAGCTATCGATTAGACCCCTCGAGGAAAATTTGATAGCAAGCATTAAGGAGACTGTATCTTCTTGGCAGGACCTAATTAAACTCTATTTGAGCCAGGGCACCATCCTCGAGGACAGAAATAAGGCTCAAAGCCTTCAAGGTCAAGCTATCAAATTTGCGCTCGATGAGCACGATTAGTTGTATAAGAGGTTAATTTTTGGACCTTCTCGAGGTACTTAGATCTTGATCAGGCTCTAAAGGTGTTATAGGACATTCATATAGGTATGTGTGGCAATCATTCTAGAGAAAGATCCATGGCTCACAAAATAATCTGGTACAGATACTTTTGGCCAATATTATTGAAAGACTCGATAGATTTTGCATGAAAATGTACACTATGTCAAGTCCATTCAAATTTGCCACATCAGCCCACAGCACCAATGATCAATGTCCAAACTTTCTGGCTTTTCGACCAATGGGGCATTGATATTTTAGGCTCACTACCAAGGTCGAATGGACAACAAAAATTCGTAATCGTCATAGTTGAGTACTTTACTAAATAGGTTAAGGCTGAGGCTATTCCTAAGATAACAGATGTGACTATCAAGAGTTTTATCTAGAAGAACATCATTTGCCATTTTGGTCTGCCAAAGGTCCTTATTTTAGATAACGACACTCAATTCCAAAGCAAGAGCACCAGAGGTTGGTGCGAAGCTTTGGGGATTGCACAGTACTTCACTTTAGTAGGCAATCCTCAATCGAACGACCAGATGGAGATAATCGATAGAATGATTCTTGACCATCTAAAAGCCAAGATATAGGATACTGGCTCGAACTAGGTAGATGACCTCCCTGGGGTGCTATGAGCATATAGGACAACTCCTCGAATAGCTACAGGTCATAGCCCGTATAGTCTCATTTATGGATCTGAGGTAGTCATCCCTTTGGAGCTACTTCAACACATGGCTTGAGTTATTTATTTTCATCTACTTAGAAACACATCAGAGAGAAAACTCGACCTTGAAATAATCAGCGAACACAGGTAAGAAGCTTATAAAGTTGATGTTTGCATGAAAATGTACACCATGGCCAAAAACTATAACAAAGGAGTCAAGCTATGCCATTTTAAGGTTGGAGACCTCATTCTTAAGAAGGTAGAAGTCTTCAAGAATGTTGGCAAGCTTGACCTAAAATGGGAAGGACCATACATTATTGTCAAAGTATCGACACACAATGCCTATAAGCTAGCCAATATAGAAGGAGAGGAACTCCATCGCCTGTGGAATGCCATCAACCTAAGAAAATTTTACATTTAAAATTATATTGTATTTATCCTTGTATTCTTTAGCTTAAATAAAGTTCCAATAATACTGCTACCATTTGTTGGCATTGTTATAACCATATTAAGTAAGCCTTAAGATCCTAGTTGACCCTGTAGTCGATGAATAAGTAGCCCCTTGCTGTCACTCAAGCGGCTTTATGCTGCCACCAAGTTTTTAGTTGATCCCATAGTCGATGAATAAGCAGCCCTTCGCTGCTACTCAAGCAGCTTCATGTTGCCAATAAGTCCCTAGTTGACCTTGTAGTCGATGAATAAGCGACCCCTCATTGCCATTCAAGCAGCTCTATATTGCCACGCAAGTTCCCAATCGACCCCATAGTCAATGAGTAAATAGCTCTATGCTACCACTAATGTGTGTAGTCAACCCCACAGTTGATGGATGAGCAATTCATGCTGTTAGACTTGCATCGACCCTACAGTCAATAAAGAAATAGCTTTACTTCATTCGATCAATTGCCAAAATTTAAATCGACCATGATGTCGATCCCAAATAGCTACAAGTTGCAAACCTTAGGCTTTTATGCCTAAATCAAATAACCAACCAAGTAGTCAATTAATAAGTTGACCATACAATAATGAGAATCGACGACGTAGTTGTGAAAATAAATAACTACACGTCAATCAACATTAAACAAAATCGACAACAACATTGTTAGATTTTCTTGATAATGATGGTGATAACCAACTGTTTTATGAAACACTCCTCACATTACTGCGATAATAAAGTTACATTTGAAAATATCAAGAGATTTCTTTAATATAACAAGATTGAAATGAAGAACATCCTTCATTTATTGAGAAGTTGGTTACAATTCCACAAAAAAAAAATGACAAAAAATGGCAAAAACCAATTTTGTTCTGGCTGGACCCTGCCTAGTCTCCCTCAGGCTAGTCTAAGTCAAGCTCCGACAGCACACAAAAAAGAGGTGAAATGGCTTTAGGTGGTTGAGAAGGCCTTGCGACATCGCTTATAAAGTTGGTCAAATGTAGCATGTATTACGCCACATCGACCTATTCCTCTCTAAGCTAGATAACAAGGTCTTTCGCAAACAGAAATTCATCGGCCAACTGCTCCAACCTTGCGTTGACGTTAGTCTTCTTCTTTTGAGCTTCAGTCAGAAGCTTATCGATGGCATGGATTATAGTTTTCTTCTCTTAGGCCTGATTGACCCCAGCCTCCTCGGGGTCGGGATAAGGCTACAGATTATCATTCAGTGTAGGGTATATCTTGCTCTTATCATCAAGCCAAAAATTGTAACCAAGGCACTCGAGCTGCTTCACAGCCTTATGGAATACCTCGCGAGCATTATCAAGTGACATAATCACGCTTGCATCCTAAAAGACGAGGCTCAGGATAAACTATTCTACTACCTTGTGTTGTATCGTAGGGAAGTGTCGAGTGAAGGCCTCCCTGCTTCTACAATGGCCTTTGCATGACCTCATGCTCGACAAGAAGAGAAGCTCACCTGTAGGTCTAAACCAGTTGCTAATCTTTGGAGTTTAGCTATTCTTGGAGTGGTCAGCTGCTTGACCTGAATTGGGAGGACTCAAGCTGCACCTTGAGGGTTTCCATATCCCTTCCCCTTACAACTTCTCCCGATCTGCCAATGCCAGCTCCAATTGGTGGAAGATATTATAGCCCATTTGGCCCACCTGTAATATGCAAATGTCAATCCACAGGACAACTATGAAAAAGGAATTCGATGAGAAGTTTCCAAACTCATGCTTACCATATTATAGTGGTAGGCCAATACTCGAAAAACCCTGACCTAACTAAGGTTTATCAATTTTTGTTGGTCAGGTAAGAAAACCCCTGAGGTCAGCTACTTTAGGGCATTGCCATTAATTATTTCCCCATGGAGAATTGAGGTTGAATAAGTTATTTCATGGGTAGGGTCGATCACAAAATGGGGCGGTGAGAGTCGACGGAATTGGAATAGCACTTTATCGCTAGGTTTTTTGAATAGGTTGTAGCCTATCATCGTTTTCTATTTTCCCTTGTCACTTGTAGCCCTCTTCGGTATCGAGCCTCTCTGCTCAGTAATCTATCTTTTGCCGTGACTTATGGGGTTTCTTTGCACGAGCTCCTCTCAAAGAGTGGATTGGGGCTTGGGCGATTGTTCGATTTATAGAAACATAGAAGTTGAGGTTGATTGTGTCGAAGCAGCCGGCTCTATAGTAAAAGCCTCTCATCGAGCAACAATAGCTCAATAGCATTAATTATTTCTCAAAGCTCAGGCTAGAGCTTCAGTTATGCTTTTGGCTATTATCTCTACACGATCTATGAACACAAACAAGACAAACAGGCACCAGAATCGAATAGAAAGAGTAGCAATCACAATTAACATAATCGACAAGAATCTCTACCTAGTCAATCGCCTACAGACAGGTCAAGTTGGGCTGTCAATAAGCTAGCCAACACCAAACACCTTTCTTTAGTCAAAATTGAGGCTTCCATATGCTAAAATTTGAACAAATCCCTGATAAAGGTATTAGGCCAACTAGGTGTCTAGATCCTCAGCATCTCTATAGGCCCCCTCTACCAACCCCTTGGAATGGCAAAATCCCCTGGGCCTCAAACATAAAAAAAATATTTTTTCCACTCTTTGCCATACAAAGAAGCAGGGGATACTAAGAATTTTCGATAGGGTTGAGCAGTCAAGTAATAAAAACCAGACTCCTCTGTACTAGCTGATTTTCATGACATAGGTAAATGGAATAAATTGGAAAAGTTGGCGAAGGAGGCGTGCTAGTTATACAGATGCATTAACACCACAAAGCTATAAAGGGTGGCTAAATAGTTGGGGAGCAATTGGGTTATACAAACTTTTAGACCCACCAGGAGGTCGAATATCGCTTAGGTGAAAGGGAATCTAAGATCGTACCTCAACCCTTTCTCAAACACTATTATGCATCCCCTAGGAGGTTGATGCATTCTATCTTCAGTCCTCATCGCCAACAACTCATATTCCTTAGGGACATGACACATCTCCTTAATTCGCACTAGGTTAGCAGGGGATATTTTGGAGGTTATTTTTGTATAGTAATTTGGTGTAAACAATCAACCCTGGGATGCTAGAAAACCACTTGGGCTAGCTTTGCCCCCAAAAATAGCTTTTTCTATGCTCAAACTACTCGAGCTGTTTAAACTTAAGCTATCGCTTGATGAACTATTTGACCCACTCTTATGGGTTATGTTAGATGTACTTTCAACCCCAATTTTCCCTTGAGATGCTACACTCTCGAACCTAGTGTCTTTACTATCTGAACTGCTAGATATTTTTGCAAAAGAAAAGGATGAAAAAGATTAAATGGGCAGAGCAACTTACAGTAGATATCATGTAAACTCTAAGTGCAAGAAAGGTTTGGAGAACTTCAAAAATAAAAACTCGACTAGATATGATTTCAGCAAAAGTGCAAATGGATACCTATATCTCACATAGTTATAGACATCTGAGCACGGGAACCCAAGTAGTAGTTATTATTGCACCCTGCCCCCTCACGCTTCATATTTTGTAAAGTAATCAGCACATTAAATACAGCAGAACCACCACAAACCCTAGTCAATAATTCAAAAATCTTGGTTGAATATTCAAAAATCCTAGTTGAGTGGGCAAAACCTAGTCAAGTGGGCAAAACCTCGGTCGAGTGTGCATAACTACCATTATTGCCTATAAACCATCATTTAGTTACTTATTTACTCCTTACTCCTGCTTATCGACAAACTCGATTAGGACCGTAAGTGGAGGGGATTCATGATATGGGATAGCCCAACAGGCCTACTTAATGTACAAGGCCCAACATTAATTTTAGGCTAAACTACTCGACAACAACCATCTGGTTGAGTATACTATTACCAATCGCGTTCGACGGGAGGCATAAACCTATTTACCCTATTCAACCATCTCTCTGATCGACCAACCCTGTCTGTTCAACTATCATCGATTAGACGGCTTACTCTAGCACTGACTCATATCCTCATCGTATTTATTATTTTGACAGATAGCATGCCTCCACATTAATGGTGCGTGACAGCCTGAACAGTCTTGCCACCAATCTTGCCATTACCTTTGATAGGGAGTTGCCTGTCCAGAGTATGTGCACCCTGGAAATAGAAGATAATGCCACTTGGAGCAGTATTGAGATCTGGAATGATCATTAACCCCCTAGCGAGGACTAAAGCTCACTATACCTGATAGAGCCACTTTCAATATATCACATACAAGGAGAAGGTTATAAATATTTCATAACCAACCACACTCCAGGTAATGCCAAATACACTATAAGCTCTCAATATTCTGTTCAATTATTATGTCTCGACCAGAACTAACTTTAGCTTTGAAGTACCTTCGTCGGGGGCACCTCAATTAGTTTAACATGAATTGTTGTTGCAGATCTCAAACCTCGAGAAGAATAGCACTTGGATTATTCAATCTCCTTGATCGAATTTGCCCAAACACCACCCTTTTTACTATAAACAACTTTCAACCTCATCAATAATAATAATAATAATAATAATAATAATAATAATAATAATAATAATAATAATAACAATTATTATTATTATTATTATTATTTAGATATGAATATATTTGACAAATTAAAAAAATGAAGAGTGATCAACAAAAGGATTAAAGGATAACCTGATAAATGAAGTAGGTAAACAAATTATTTTGGGTTTGTTTGATTTGAGATACTAACATTTACTGTGACTTTTAATATAGGGTAATCTTGTTTGAAATGGAATATGATATTTGTGGGCTGGCTTGTAATTTATCCAAAGCCCGTTAGATAAGATTAATAGCTATTGAATTAGTGGGTTTAGGGGTGAGATTATGTAATTTCAACCCTCTTTGAAATTTAATTTGGATGTAGATATCAAAATTATTCCTCAAATTCATATATTATTTCATTTATGCATTAATTTCATGATTTCTCTAGCAAGAATTTTCACCAAGGACTATTTTATCATCACAAAGATAATAATGAGTATCAAACACCTCCCTAAAATAGGATATCCAAATTGCCCAAAAATTAAGACTAAACATAATGAGTAGCATCATTTTAATTGAAAATAATTAATAATATCGGTAAACACATAATAACACATAAACACTCCTCCTTATGCCCATCATCATCATGTAAGCAATTAAAAATCAATCAGCAACAAATGAGAAGGCACCAACCCTTCTCCGAACATCCCATCCTCCTTCCCAATTCATCAAAGTCTAAACATTTTCAATGTATTATACTATAAAAATATATAAAATTAAAAAAAGATTCCAAGCTTACCTCTAAATTCTCCACTAAAATCAACACTCACAAAAGATTTCCACCATAGTCAAGATAGCCTACATCATTAGGCACATGTTACAAGTGCACATATTTATCCATAAATCATAATTTCATAAACTAAATAAAAACTTAAATATTTAATACAATCCAATATATAGTACCAGAAAATTTAACTCAATCAAATTCCAATAAATTTTTTAATTCAAATAAAAACATAAATCTAACAAATATAACAACATTTAAAATGAATATAAAATGTAACTCAAATTTCAACTAATACATAAATCATTATTTTTGCTAAATCAAATTATTATACCAAAAATAATAAATTATCATTTTTGTTTAACTAACACATAAATTAAATTTTCACTAAAACATAATCAAATTTTAACTAATGGAGATAATTCACTTAAACATAATGGAGATAACTAAAACATAAATCAAATTTTAACTAATGGATACAATTAAGTAAAACATAATGGAGGTAAATAAAATATAATTAGGAAAGTTACCTCAATTTATGGAATAATACGAAAGTATACACTTTTCAAACCTGAAATATAAACCCAAACAACCATTAGCATTTTTTTTAAACTTGAAACTAATTTTTAAAAAAAATTAAAAAAATTTAATTTCAAATCTAATTGGCGGCTAGTGGCCAGTAGCTTGCTGGCTGCACACCTGCTTGCACAACATCAAGTTGGTGCGGCCAACAGCTTGCTGGCTATACTAGCGCTGGCCGGTTGGCCTATAGTAGTGCTCACCAGCCAACCATTTCAATAGCATGAAAAGAAAAGAAAAAAAGAAGAAGAAGAGATAGAATGGGAAGAAGAAAACCTAAGACAAATGCCTTCAATCTAGGTGGGGAATTGGGAAATTAGAGTTTTATTTCCCCCTGACAATTTGCGACAAAGATAAATTTGTCGCAAACTATTTTTTTTTTAATTTTTGATTTTGCAACGGAGAAAGTAGTAGTTTTGCAATGGATCAAAATCCATCAAAAAACTTCACATTTGCGATGGAAAAATCCGTCACAAATGTTTTTTCATTTTTTTCCCTTTTGCAACAAATTTTGTGATGAAAAATTTTGTGATGGATTTTTCATCGCAAATTGCAACGAATTTTTTACGTCGCAAAATGCCATTTTTTTAGTAGTGTGAATATTGAAGGAAATCAATTTATTTAAGAAATTGAACATTGAAAAACATGTGAAATCATGCGATATGCATAGGCTATATATAGATTAGTTTGGTAGATAAATTCTGAAATTCATTATTCACGTGAGAAATTGTAATTCTTAGTCTAAATTGATATCTATTTAGTTAAGATATATAGCGTGTTGTAGTTTATTGAATTAATTTAGTCTAAATCTCCTTGATTCTTATTTTTTATTAATTATTAGATTAATGTATGCTAATTTATTAATTAATTCTTAATCCTTTTATTTCTACAGCATATGGGGCTCATCCCAAAAATAATGAGATGGACTTCACCATAAATACAACTATCAACAAGGAGACAAATTAGAATAGTGATTTTTCTAGAGTTGGGATGACAATCCTCGTACTAGTTCTCTAAAAAAGAAAAAGAGAAAGAAATTAGTGTAGGTGCTCTCTAAAAATTCAAGAAAAATGTATGAAGTGTGGAAATATTTTATCACCATTTTTTATAAGAAGGCAAATGAGGGGAAAATGCAAGTACTGTGAAGAAGTTATGATTTTGGTCTTAGTATAAATGACACTTTTGGTTAGAAAAATCATTTAAAATCTTGCAAGAAAAATTCCCAGAAACAAAGTGATAACTACACCATTAGTAGTTTCACTCAAAGCATGCATTTGAGACATATGTCATCTCATATAAGTACTCTTAGTAAATTTGACTAAGAAGCAACTAGAAAACTTGTACTAAAATAAGCATTGTTGATGAATTGTCTTTTAGGTTTGTTGAGGGAGAAGGATTCATACAATTTCTTTCTTTAGCTTGTCCCTAGCTTGTAGTTCCATGTAAAACTAAATTTGCTAGAGATCGCTTGAAATTGTATTTTGATGAGACAAGCAAAATAAAGTAGTACTTCAAAAATTCTAGAATAAGGGTTTTTCTTACAACAGATACATAAAATTCTAATAAAAAAAATCAATTATAGTACTCAACTACTCACTTCATTGAAGAAAGTTGGAGGTTGCATAAGTTGATTTTGGATTTTGTTCCATGCCCTAGCCATTAAGGGGAAGATGATGGTCTCTTGATCAAAAAATACTTTCCTGATTGGGGAATTGATAGTATATTTACCATTCCTGTTGATAATGCTTCTTCTAATGATAGGATATTTAAGAAAAAATATCTTTAGCATGGAACAATTCATTTTGTGATGGGAAATATTTGCATATGAGGTGCATTGCTCACATTGTTAACCTTGTCATAAAAGATGGAGTAATGAATATTGGTGTGTTAGTTGAGTGTCTTTACACTGTGGTGAGTATTTGAGATAATCACTAGCTAGGTGGAAAAAAATTCAAATACTATGTTGATGAGAAAAAGGTAGGACGTAAGAAATTATTAAGTCTTAATTGTTCAATCGGATAGGATTCTTCTTACTTTAGCTTGAGACTGCTTTGCTTTTTCAGGGCATGATTGATAGGTATGAGATATGTGAGAAAGAATTTCATTATAATTTTGGTCCTCAAGGTCAAGGACCTCATGGTAGGATAGGGCTTCTCACAAATGATGATTAGTTTATGACTGAGAGATTGTTAAAGGTATTGAAACATTTTAATGAAATGATTATGAGAATTTATGATTGAAAGTTTGTGACATTTAATGTATTTTTGGATGAAATTAGTGATATTGATGCTTTGATGAAATGGTTGGGGGGGGGGG